>JAUZST010007290.1:0-14271 GCA_034779995.1 Parotocinclus haroldoi | reverse complement strand
ATAGACAGATAGACAGATAGATAGATAGATAGATAGATAGATAGATAGATAGATAGATAGATAGATAGATAGATAGAGACAAACAGACAGACAAGTGGTTCTTAAAAGTGCCTTTGGGTTGTTATAAAGGATAGAGAGATAGATGGATGTGAGGAGGGATATGAAAGGTCTGAGACAAGACCTGTCAACAAAAGATATGTGAACACATTTAATGTTACCATGATGAATTTTCTGAGCATATTATGAATATAACTTTTCGGAGTATAATGCATATACTGCCAGTAATAAAACACTTCCCAACCGCACCTGTGATTAAAAAGATTATATGTATTATATAATTATAGTATAATTAGACCTCTCTAAATAGATTTGGTACAGCACAATGTGTGAAATGTTTAAAAATATATTATTGTGCTTTTATGTTCTAATAATATTTTAATACATTTATTAAATAATACCAGGTATCATGAAAACTTCTTAATTATGGTTTAACAATTTACATATCACTCAGCTAGTTTACTGCTAGTTTACTATCTTAGCTAGCAACATGACCAGCTCTTTGCACATTTGTCTTAAACTCTTGAGATGTTAAACCGAGCTCCTACTTAACATTGCATTTCATTTAAGTTTATATTAATGATGTTAATGTTAATGTTAAAAATGTTAATGTGTTCAGAGTTGCATATTTCTGTTATTAAAACAAAATCAAGTTAAGCACCTGACTGCTTACACACTCACCATGTGGAGGGAAAAGCGCGCTGTGGTTCCGTGTCCAGAGGCTCGGGCAGAAGTACACACAGTCCGACTGCTGGGGGCACTCACTTTCACTTCAATGCATTAGGTTTCATAAATGAGGCTGTATGAGAACCTCCCTTAAAAATCTTTGCTTCAAAACCTTGACATCTATGGTCTCGCAATCATGCTCAAATTGGACAGTAACCTTACGAATGTGACCAGAATTTCACAGTGAGAGTCATTGTCTGAGCACATTCTTGTTAACTAAATACATACATATGTTGGGCTGTTATGAGCCTACGTAGCCTATTATGAGTGAATTCCTGTTACAAGTGAGGTTAACAAAAACAAGGATGACTAAAAGTAAATTCTGTGTTAAATTGATAACCTTGCACATCACTGATGAAGCTGTATAATTCGTCATTATTTCAGATTGCATACTAATAAGTTAATTTAGGTGTATTAAAACCTGAGCAGAAATAAATAAATAATGAAGTAAGGAAAGAGAGAATAAAAGAAGGAATACATTTAGGTGAAAACTACGTTTGTTTCCAAACACCAGAGAAAAGTAGCCAAAGACAAACTAATAAACCCTAAACTATGAAACATCTCTTTCTCTCTTTCTCACTTTCTCTCTCTCTCTCTTTCTCTCTCTCTCTCTCTCTCTCTCTCGCTCTCACTCTTACTCTCTTAATTCACTTCAAGATTGCTTTATTGGCACGACCAGTTCTGTGGCATGCCTGAACTTACTGCGCTCCAGTGTGTAGCACACTTATATTAACCTCGGACATCATTTCTCAGATAGGGTTTTAATAAAGTGATTATGTTGGTCATTTTAGTGAAAAATTCTGACCGAATCCCACTGTATTCCTGGCATTCTCTCACAAAGTGCATCTCTCTCTCTCTCTCTCTCTCTCTCTCTCTCTCTCTCAACTCGCAAAACGTGTACACAGCCCTCTGCGTGTGCATAAGTACGCATTACAGTGTTTAGTTTTGCATATGATTTCATACGCATAAAGAGCAAGACTTGTTTAATGTTACCTAGACAAATGCAGCTTTCTCCCTTTCAGGGTTAAGGTAAGCTCTGCTTTAAATAGGAGGAGCCTATGTAGGTCTGTTCTAAGAAGGATGTTCGTTTACTCTTTCACTTCCTCTCACAGTACAACCATGATGTTCATGTGTTCTCTTTTTCTCTTCTCAGCTATGCAATGTAAGTGAACATCATATCATATGAACTTCATATGAAGTGTGAATTTGGTAATTTCATTGTGTGTTGGTTATAGTCATTCTTCTTATAGTTATTCTTTTTATTATTAGCTGTCATAATACATTGTATGTTTTAATTTACAGGGAAGAGTTTGGCACAGTCAATAATATCACTGAATAACACATCATATGGAGCAGTGGAAGACAGAATTGTTCTCTCTTGTGAATATGCAAGTGGAAATTATCTGCAGTGGTATCGCCAGTATCCTGGATCTACACCAGAGTTTATTGTTTCTATTAGTACATTTGATTCAGAGAATAAAAAATCAAAATTTCCAAATTTCTCAGCGAAAGTTGACAAGGGAAATAGCCGTTTGGATCTGATTATCTCTCCTGCTGCAATATCACACTCTGCTGTGTATTACTGTGCTATGGAGCCCACAGTAACAGGAAACTCAGCTACACTGTACAAAAACCCAAGTATACATAGCAGACAGTGTAGTACTTGCTGCTTGCATAAGGTTTGATTTAGCTTCAAGTCTTACTGTACAGCCACTTTCAATAAAATATGCATTACATTTACATTAAAACAAGAATATTCTCTTTCAAAATAGGCTTTAAACCACTGAATGGGTATTTCTTTATACGGGACATGATGTCACATCATAAGGAGTTGTATAGATCAAGGAAGTATGTTCATGCTCCATAGGACGACATGCTGATAAACTTCTTCGCAATCTATCTTCACCTATCTCCATCTGTCTTCCGTGGCATCATCTGTATGTGTGTATATCTTATAATAATGGTTATCTTTGCTTATGCTTAAATATTTGTTGCCAGTTTAGTTATATTTATTACATATATTAGCTATAGTTAATTACAGCTGTAGTTAATCTTTGTGCGTCTCGAAGGCAAGCTCTTATTTAGCATAGTAGTTCTTTGCTCTTTCATAAGCAACTTGTCTATGTAGACCTCAACAATGAGAACATTGTAGCTATTTGAATATATGTTTTATTTGTAGTTTCACAACTTCAAGCGTCAATAAACCTGTTTATGGTTTTAGCGTCTTCAGAGTCATGATGTAAAGGAAATGTTGACACTTGCTGTCAAAGTTCTCACTCACATAGAGGAAAGACAGTACAGAATGTATTATTTTATTAGCTCTGCTTTCATTCTACTGTTTTTGTACTTTTATTACGTTTTATTACTTCCTTTGGTTATTTTGGTTGTTTGGATTTTCAATGGGCAGCAAGGTGGCTTGGTGGGTAGCAGTGAGAAGTTCCTGGGTTTAATCCTCCTTCCTTGGGTGTGTCTACATGTCTTTCTTGCGTCCATTATGGGTTTACTCCGGTTTTCTACAAGAGACAAATGACATGCGCATTGGTGTCTCTAAAGTGCCCCTAGCGTGTGAGTGTATGTGGCCTGTGATAAATTAGTTTCCCTGTTAATAAATTAATAAATACATTAATTAATATTAAGTTAATAAATTCCCTGCTCGGGAAAAAGCAGTTAAGAAAGTGAATGAATCAATACAAATTTTCAATGATTGTTGGTTACTGTTTCAGGTAGGAGCTTGTCTATTCTTACATTATTATTCTTAATTCATTAAATACAAGATGACACCTGATAGATGGTGCCAAGACAACAACAAGGAAATCATCATGGACTTCAGGAGGTCTAGAAGCCAAGCTCACTCTCCCATCTACATCAGCGGAAATGCAGTGGAGCAGGTGTTCAGCTTCAAGTTCCTCTGCATCCACAACTCCAGTGATCTCACCTGCTCTATAAATTCCTCTGTCGTGGTCCAAAAGGGCGCAGCAGCGTCTTTACTTCCTCCAGAGCAACAAGAAAGTTCACTGGTCTATGGGTCCTATGGTACGGCAACTGCTGTGCTGTTGACCACAAAGCAAAGCATGTACCAAAAACACAGCCTGGGCAGGGTAAGAAACATCATAAAGGACGTTTTTCATCTGAACCACAGACTTTTCACTCTTTTCCCATCTAGCAGGCTTTACAGTCAGCACTCTTGCTACTGTTGCTCACTTTCTTTTGTTTAACTAAACTGTAAAACTATTAAAACTTTATTGCACTTAACTTTCTTTTTGGGCAGGTTTTAATACAGGAGAAATCAAACCAGTTTCTCCAACTGAGAATGGCTTACAGGAAAAGTCTGTTATTCTAACCTGTGATTACAATGGAGGTAGTGGAAATAATAATCTGCTCTGGTATTGTCAGTATCAATAACTCAACACCTGACTGCCTTCATCATCATATGAGTTGACTTCAATCATGTCACTATGGACAAAACACTACCAAACTACACAAAGTATGTGAACTGTCCCACCAGAGAGTAAAGAATATTGGACCTATATGCTAATGTTAAAGACGCATTCAGCTGCTCCTCTCTTCTGGTCTGAGGAGACTTATGAGACACTGCAGGACTGCTTTGAGGTCACAGACTGGCCAGCACTCTGTGACCCACACGGAGACGACATCGACGGGCTCACAGAGTTGTATTACAGACTACATAAACTTCTGTGTGGACACCACTGTCCCTACCAGAACTGTTAAATGCTACTCAAATAACAAGCCATGGGTAACAAAGGACATTAAAGCTCTCCTTAACAGCAAGAAGAGGGCATTTAAAGCTGGAGACAGTGAGGAGGTGAGAAATATCCAGAGGGAACTGAAAACAACCATCAGGGAGGCTAAGAATAATTATAGGAGGAAACTGAAGCAAAAACTTCAACACAACAACATGAGGGAGGTCTGGAGTGGAATACGGACCATCACCGGCTTCAGGTCCAGCAAATACAGATGATATGAGGGCAGCATGGACAGGGCCAATGAGCTAAATCTTTTCTTTAACAGATTTGACACTGCAGGCCATGTCCACCACCAGCCTGACTCCTCTGTTGTAGGTCCTCAGCAGTCCACTCCTATTAGCCTGCTCCACTCCTGTGATAGCCCACCTCCACCCCCCACCCTTCACTTCACACTCCCACCCCTAACACATCCGTCACATCTACAATGAGTATTACTGCGGATCAGATGAGAAAACAGCTGAAGAGACTCCACATTAGGGCTGCAGGCCCTAATGGTATTTCGCCAGGGGTACTTAAAGCCTGTGCCAGCCAGCTTTGTGGAGTACTGCACCATGTCCTCCATAGGGTTCCAGTGTTGTGGAGGACATCGTGCATTGTTCCAGTTCCGAAAACACCCGCGACCAGCGATGTCAAGGACTACAGATCAGTAGCACTGACGTCCCACATAATGAAGACCATGGAGAGGCTCGTCCTGGATCAGCTCCAGCCAATGGTCCAACCATTTCAAGACCCACTTTAATTCCCCTTCTAGCCCTGTCTGGGAGTTCAGGATGCCATAATCTACCTGCTTAACCGAGTCTACACTCACCTAGACAATGCACTGTGAGAATCATGTTCTTTGACTTCTCGAGTGCATTCAGCACCATCCGGCCATCTCTTCTGGGTGACAAGTTGACAGGGATGCAAGTAAACAGTCCCTTCATGTCCTGAATTGTTGACTACATGACTAGCAAACCACAGTATGTACACCTACAGCACTGCGTTTCAGACAGAGTAGTCAGCATTACTGGAGCCCCACAGGGAACTGTCCTCTCTTCCTTCCTCTTCACCCTCTACACCACGGACTTCGGATACTGCACCTGCTCCACTCCTGTGATAGCCCACCTCACACCTCCACACCACACCCTTCACTTCACACCCCCACCCCTCACCCATCCATCACATCACTTCTGGAAGCACAGAAGTCTTCTGATGACTCTGCAAGGGGTGATGAGGAAGAGTACTGGGCGACGGTGAAGGACTCTGTCACATGGTATGAGCTAAACCATCTAGAGCTCAACGTGACAAAGATAAAGGAATTTGTGATAGACATGAGGAGGGACAAGGCACTGGTGACCCCTATGTCCATCAGGGGGGTCAGTGTGGACACTGTAGATGACAACAAATATCCGGGAGTGCACATAGACAATAAACTCGACTGGGCTATAAACACTGATGCCGTATATAGGAAGAGCCAAAGTCGTCTCTATTTTTTGAGGCGCCTGGACTATGCTCCAGGTGTTCTTTGAGTCTGTGGTCGCGAGTGCTATACTCTATGCTGCTGCATATGCTGTCACAGTCACATTTAGTGCAAGACTCATCCTACCAAAATGCACCACTGAGCGTCACAGGAGATCATTCCTGCCTGTGGCCATCAAACTGTATAACTCCTCCCTTAATGGGTGATACTATGGTCATCTGCGGTGAGAACTGTATGTGCAATACATCATAGGTGCAATAATAATCTGAACTGCTTATTCTATATTTCATATTTATTACACATTATCATCATAGCCACTTCTTTTATTATTGCTGTATTTTTATTTTTAATGTACCCCTAGTGTAAATATTGTAAACATTCTTTTATCTAAATTCATCTTTATTTTAATAATTAGAATGTTAATTATTATTTATTTATTATTATATCTACTCTAATTCTAACAAGCGAAATTTCCTTCTGGGATCAATAAAGTATTTCTGATTTTGATTCTGAAAGTTGGCAACCATTTCGCACTATGAGCTTCAGCATCCGCTGACCCCGCTCCATCAGTTTACGTGGCCTACCACTTTGTGGCTGAGTTGCTGTCATTCCCAAACACTTCCATTTTTTTTACAGCTGACAGTTGACTGTGGAATATTTAGGAGCGAGGAAATTTCACGACTGGATTTATTGTACAGGTTGGCATTCTATCACAGTTCCACACTGGAATTCACTGAGCTCCTGGGAGCGACCCATTCTTTCACAAATGTTTGTAAAAACAGTCTGCATGCCTAGCTAAAAAAATTAAATTAGCCTAATTTTATACAGCTGTGGCCATGGAAGTGATTGGAACACCTGATTCAGATCATTTGGATGGGTGAGCAATATATATATATATATATAGAAGGGTTTTGTATATTTCTTCCTCTACAGTGCATTACATATGTAAATATGTAAATAAACAATTTGGTTTAATGTAAAATGTTAACCTTAATGTAAACAACAATTTTAGCTAATATATTTACATATGCACAAGGGTTATGTTGGTCTGTGGCTACTGGACTGTTAATGGTTTCTGGTTTTGTGGCTTACTTTGCTTGTCACACCCTCAGGTGGTTCCAGAGACCAAACCCGTCGCATCACACGCGCACCGTCACCGTCAAATTCTGATTTCACCTCTTTAGACACATCTGACACTTATCACCGGTCTCCCTATTTATTCATGTCTCACGCACACATTGGTCCCTACCTTGGTCACTTGGTCCCTACCTTGTTTCTAAGCATTTCTTTAAATCCTGTTCGCTGCCTTTTCTCCTTCATTTGCTGTTTTTCTTCCTACACGCTCCCTTTTTGCTATTCACTCTTTCCATTATTTTACCCCGATCCCTTAGTCTTTGTTTTGGTTTTGCACCAGTGCTGTACTTTGCGTGCATGTTGTTTCCACAGGAATCCATTGGTTCATCACATTACCTTCCTCCGCCTTCCACACCTGTCTGGAATTATTCCATCATCTACCACCTCCTATAAAACACCAGGGTTTCCATCCAGACTTTGCCAGAACGTTCTGTTGACTCTGGTTCTCGTTTTGCCTTGCTGGTTTTGATCTTGGACTGTCTGAGCCTGTTTTTTGCCTGCCGTCTTCCTGAATAAATCCTGGTTTCTACGACAAGCTGAATCTGTCTCCGTCATCTTGGGCTGTGTTGTTTTTTTCCCCTCCATTTATTTTCCTTCAGCCATTACAGGCATTCCAGATGTATGTTTACAATGGCTTTTTTATGTAATTGGCATTAATGTGGAGACTCCTTTACTCCATTCTGTATCGAATATGTGTTTTGGTGACTATGCAATAGGTGTGTTTTGACTACTGTTTGAAAAAGCAGTGTTTGGATTCAAATCTCAGGCATCAACTAAGTATGGGTATCCTAGTACAGCACAATTGAATTTGTCTAGGTCAAGATGACCTGATAGTAACTGATGTTTCAACACGATTTTTATTTCTAGTGGTGGTACTCCTCCTACTCCCTAGAAACTCGCGTTTCATTACACTGATGTCTGATGAGGACAGCATTGTTCAACTGACATCAAAGTAAAGCTGCATATCTTCAAAACTGCACTCAGTGTCTACATTTACTGAATGAAAATCCAGATCCCTCTTTAAATCCTGTAACCTCATGCTGAGCCAAAGTGTCACCGCTCAGTATGTACTCAGGTATCCTACTCAGTATTACAATGCTACACTGAGAAATATCAGTTGCTTTTGCAATAGTAAATAAACTGATAGAAGCGGGCTTAGACCTTTTATTTAGGATTTATATTTCCTAAAGTATAGTACACCATTACAAATTTGTTTTTATGAGGCATGTGACCCTAGGGGATTACACAGTTTCATTTAATCAGTATACAGTATTAGCTGTAGGGTATTGGGTCTAATAGAGAACAATAGATGTGATTTCAAAGTATCACCATCAATTATGTCCTTTGAAAATACAGCCCTGAATGTCTCTACACCTTTGTCAAACATGGATAGAACCACAGAATGTGAAGGTAACTGCTCCAAACTTTGATAAAAGGTATGTAGTAAAAGCAATCAAATCTGATGGCAACCATCAATGCAACAAATAACACAGAAATTGCGACTACAGCTGTGTACGGTATTTGTGGTTCAGCAATGCTCTTAATGTCACTGCCACAAGAAGGCAGCAGATTAAGCAGTGCCAGATCATGTTAATGTGTAAAGACACCCCTCATAACAGCCCTCGACCTCCTAGCAGACCACGAAAAGGATTGCCGTAATGGCGGAAGGTTACATCAGTAGGAAAGGTGGTATGCTGTATTTAATTTAAAGTTGGTAATGCTTTAAATTGATACAACATCAAAATAAGAGGTTTGGTTTGCAATACTACAGTAACTGTCTAATATTCCAGTTTGTAAAAATTAAATAAATATTATAGCCTATTATGTAGGGCTGCAACAATGAATCGATAAAATCGATAAAAAGCAATTATTAAAAGTGCTGGCAATGCATTTCATTATCGATTCGTTGTGTCACACGATTTATGTCTTACTCGCCTTTACATATGCACTTACGTCACCTGTGGTGCTTCATAATCGCTGGAAAAAATAAATAAGAATGACTTGAACGGAGAGACACGGAAATGTCTAAATAAGTTTAACATTAAGTGTGGTGTATACGAGCGAACAGTCTGTGCTCGATTATGTGAGACTGTCACTAGCACTATGTAGAGCGGGTAACGGCTACATGTTGTACACGCTGTTGAGTTACCTAGTAACAGAGTTGTACTGCATCCTCATGTCCATGATTACTAGAAGTAACCCACAGTATTAATATTATATTATTATTATATTATATTATTAATATTATATGTATATTATAATATTATTATTATTATTCTACCTTCAAAGCAGGTGACAAGGCGGCCCTAAGAAAAGCAAGGGCCAAACTGTCCAGGGCCATCAGAGAAGCAGAGCATTCACAGCCACTTCAGAGGCAGCAGTGATGTTGTCCAAAGACCACAACATTAAGAATTTAATGCATTCTACAAAAGAAACATGACCGATGCAAAGAAGAAGGTTCGGCTTAAATCCTTAAAAGTGCGCTTCACACTACTAAAACAGATGCAAACATGCATGAAAACATGCAAGCTTTGCAAAAGTGACCGTTAGAGTAACCGATGAGGATGAGGGGAGCAGGGTAAATCACTACAGTATCCCAAGTTTGTTAAGTTTTGAGGTGAGGAAATGTAACGGTGCACTCACACTATGCAAACTGGCATAGCATAGCACGGTTTATGCTGTTTTTGGCTTGTTAACTGGATAATGGCAGTGATAGAGTATGTGTGTGTTACTTTAAATTTAAGTGTAATTAGCTTAAGCAGTGTTTATGTGCTTTATAAATAAATATAACTTGTACACAGCTGTGGAAATTAATGATTAAGGTTGTAATTTTCTGACAGAGTATGAGTGAAAACACTGCACTGTATATGCAGGATGAATTGCATTTAGACAAGGATTAAGGTAACCTATTCGAGCTACTTTAATTTGTGTAGTTAGGTATTTACACACTATGCTACATATTGTGCCAATGTGTGTGTATTGCTTAGCTTTTGCACTTTTGTTACTTACTTGCTTTAACCTAATGCTGTAAATAAAACATTTATTGACCTGTTTAAATTGATCTATCTATACTCATGCTATACTGTCTCTCATTCCAGAAAACAACAGCAGTGTTAAGTCTTATTTAATTGATTATTTTATATTATTATTATTATTATTATTATTATGTAATTATTGTAAGCACTTATATTTGTTATTCAATGCTCTATTTCCGATTAAAGACATGGAGAATATTTCTTTTAAAATATCCGATTCATCGATTAATCGAAAAAAGAATCGACCGATTAATCGATTATTAAAATAATCGTTCGTTGCAGTCCTACTGTTCCAGCTTCACTATAATATGAATGAAAATTAACCTACAAGCCAGTCGCACCTTTTGAATTTGCTGCTGGAGACGTGACTTGAAAATGACCCTGAATTTATTCAAGAAATGGCGTCGAATTCCAAATCATTACAAAATTATACAATTAATATTACGGCTGTAATAGCTGTAAAGTGCACTCCAGATCCCCAGACCCTCACTTGAAGGTCCTTTCTTGAGTTTTGCCCACATCAGATTCTAGCAAGGTAAAGTTTCAGCTACATTCCATTGTTCTGTTTAGAGTTGGCTGTCTGTTGTCCTGGTCAAGCACCCATAATGATCTGTTAATGACAACCAGAGGGGGAGTTAGAAGCTGAGTCACTGTGATGCAGACCAGGGTTGGCCCCCCCACAATAATAGGAATTGCTATGAACCATGTGTTTATAAAACATTTATTCCAAAAAATACACTGCTTAGTGGTTGGCATAAATTTTGGACAAAATCTTTCTATTAAGTTTATGGTTGACTTCCTTTCAGTACATCCCCATTCACGTGAGTCAGCTCTTGGAGAGTCTGGTGATGTTTATCGGTTAATGCGATGGGATTTTTCTAAAAATTGATTTGCTTCTCCATCTTACTCTCTGTTAAAACAGAAGACATACATATGTAAGCTTTTGAAAACTGCCCTGCTGCTTGTCAGGTGATTAGTCAAAGGGACAAACATCCGTCTAGAAATACAAACCTTGTGAAGTTGTGGGTGCAACTTCCTTTCAAGTGGCTTGTGTCTGTAAGTGGCTTGTGACTGTAAATGATCTCTGAACATCTCATGGTGATTTTAACCCTTTTTTATTGCTGAATGTTGTAGCACCTTTGGGCTTTCATATTAATGTGCGTCAATGGCGTAGGTATAACTACAAGCGCATAGACTTGTTGTTATTCCAATAATCTTCATGCCTTCTAAAAATACTGTACATGTGTCACAGTGGACCAGTGAAACTCGTGATATGGGAGCCTCATAATGAGATGAAGAGCTGGTTCACTTTTAACACTTTGTCATTCCTATTCCTAAATCATGAATAGGAACTGCTGTACAGGTGCTGGCGTGGAACAGCAGCAATTTGCTAGCCCATCACCATGGTGACCCAATTTCAAGTCTCGAAGGTGCCTGAGTTAGAATACAAACCTCATCTTGTTTCTTGCAAATACCAACAGTTTTGTCACATCATTTCTCACAAAGTCTGTTTTTCCTCAGGAAAAAGAGTTGAAACATGATAAAAACCTGACCATCTATCTCTCGGTACCTGGTTTCTTTTATTTCAGAGATTCAGTCATTTTGCTGCATAGCTATTTTTGTTTTCGTATGTATGTCTTTGTTGAGTGGGCTACAGATTTGTTTGGCTACTCTTTAATGAAGTTTGCATGCTGACTGTGAAGTTGACTGTGTGAAATTGCAGTAAATTCCATTACTTGTTACAAATAAGTAGCGAAAAATCATACAAGCAAGCATTAGAGACTTAATAAAAGTCTCTAAACACATCAGTCGAGGTAGAACAGTCTGTCGTCCAAATGTGAGGTGATGTAATAATGGAGTGTGACGTACTCTAAGATTTACATCTATACTCCGTTTACCTTGTTATCTTAAATAAGACGCTGAGTCAGGTGGTCCGTATCTCCACCAGTGAACTTTGCGGAGCCGAATCCTATCCCTACACTCCCTCTAACAACCACAGGCGACAGACCATCGATCGGTTAAATTAGCAGCCTTTCAAAGGTTATCTGGCAGAAGTGTGATAGAAAATGAGAGTGTGGAGGTAACTGCCCATAAGGGACAAGACAGCCATTTTAAAAATGTAACTCTGCTACAGTTTCTAGATCGAATAGTTATTTCATGTTATCTTTAGAAGGATGAAGCCTTTGGATATTGTAGTCCAGATTGTATGACTACTGTAAGGTCGTTTTCTGAGGCGGAATTCTTTTCACGTAAAGCTTACGTCAGCTTTTCATGATTTCATTCAGTGTTTTTCTTTTCTTATAACCGTGTGACTTTGTGGATTTGAGGTGAAAGTATTGATTAGCTGATACACTCTCTGATAGAGTCTTGCTTAGAATATAAATTAAATCCAACACAGTGCTCCACATATCGCTTCCTAAAACATCGGGTTGACTCAGGGTTGGTTTTTACTGTATAGTACTTTTAATGTCCTAGTAGTATAGGTTTTAATTAGTTAAGCTTTCAGTATTATTCCAATTGGATTTTAAGTTCTATTTGTGTCATCGTATTCAGATTTAATTCCAGCTGTAGCTATTTTTGTTCCACACTTCCTAAATCTTTAGGCTGTTGTGTCTTATCTGTAGATGAATGCACCACTGTTGTACATTTGAAAGTACAGACACCGTTTAACAATCGCATACGTTCTGTGATACAGAAATGGTTGTTTCCAAGACAGTCACAATCTTCTTATGCATTAGATATGGTTGAAAGCACAAATGGAACAGTAGCATCTGCACAGCATTCGTAATGCCATTGTATTTGTAAAAATATATGAATGTACTGTTAAGACCCACAAAAGACATAACACGTAAGGTACAATGGACGTGAGACTTTGGTTTGACAGAAGGGAAAAATGCACTGATAGACAGTATTACAAACAACACAAAAGATCAACCAGATGAAACAGAGACTTAATGTGTGAACGTAAACTAGTTCATGAACAATAGTTCTGGGTTGGACAGACTATACAGCTGGTGTGGGGGGGGGGAGCACAAAGGACTACAACTTGCAATAGGACAGGCATCTACACTTACAAAGACAATTTACAGCTTGTTCCAAATAAGCATCAGACAGTTATGAACAAAAACATAAGTAGCTGGGCGCGAAACTCCTGAATGCTCACTCCATACCATTCAAATATGGAACTGAAAGGTGATGTCAGTACTCCTGACACTGGGGTCAGCTGACCCACTGTCTACTCACATGCCATTGGCACTAAACAGGAATAAACGTAATTCCCACACGCGAGAACTCAAGACCAGGGTACTTACATCCAGGTTAAAAATACACCACAAGGTTAAGGGTAGGGTTAGGGTCATGCAGTAGCCTAGCGTTTAAGGTACTGGACTCTGGACCTGATGGTTCTGGGTTCAAATCCCACCTCTGTCAAGCTGCCACAGTTGGGTCCTTAATCAAGGCTTTTAATCCACCATCGCTTGAATTGTAAAAGTGTATCAGTTACATAAGTCGCTCTGGATAAGGGCATCTGCTAAATGCCATAAATGTCACATTTATTTAATGTCATTAATACAATACATTCACCAAATGTCCCCACAAGGATAGAAAGATGCATTTGTTCATTCATTGTCTTATGCTCTTAATCCTAATTAGTGTTGCAGGAAAGCTGGTGCCTCGCCAGCGACTCGGGGCACAAGGCAAGAACAACCCTAGACAGGGCACCACTCCACACACTAGGGCCACTTTAAAGTATTTAATTAACCTAAAACATCTTTGGACTGTGGGAGAAAACAGGAGTAAACTCACTCAGACACTACGAGGCAACTGTGTTACCCACTGAGCCACCGCGCCCATGTAAGATAGAAATATCTGACATTTTTACCTTGTGGTTTCACTTTGAGCATAAATCCATTATATATATCCATTAGATTCATGAGGTTAAGGTTAGTGTAAGTGTAGATGTAGCATAAATTAGCTACAGTAATCATTAGGATAATGGAAAGTACCATTAGGGTAGGTTGACAAAGCTGTGTGTGTGTGTGTGTGTGTGTGTGTGTGTGTGTGTGTGTGTGTGTGTGTGTGTGTGTGTGTGTGTGTG
>JAUZST010007289.1:0-14272 GCA_034779995.1 Parotocinclus haroldoi | reverse complement strand
CTTTTCCCCTTACCCCCAGCAAATATAACATTAAAACACACACACACACACACACACACACACACACACACACACACACACACACACACACACACACACACACTAAAGAACTGAAAGAGTAGAATGCTAGGGCTAGTAGAACACAGATCTGAAAACTACAACATTGAATAAGACCAACTTGGGACAGTATGGACAGTATGAAAAAAAAACTAAAAAAAACTTTCTTAGTAAGAAAACTAAAACAAACAAGCATTCTTGACAATTACATTGCTTTTAGTACACCTCTCACACAAATTTGGTGATATTTCAAAATGAATGTGTGATTAAAGTGATTTTTTAAAAATTTTGATTTTTTTTCATTAAAATGGATCATAAAAAATGCAGATGAAAATTCAAAGAAGATTGTTCGAATATGTAAATGGGATGCAAACTCTTGTTAACATGATTGTGTAGCAAGTGATATATATTTATGGGGGTAAACAGAAGTAAGTTGAACTGGACAAGAGTGGCCCCTCATTGATTGTACATTTGGGTGTATGGTCACCCTGACTGCCAAAACAGACTGACAGTGATGGGGCATGGGCATTATCAACAGTTCCTGCAACACATTCAAAAACAATCTGGGATGTGGCAAGTTTGGACTGGTGATTGGTTTGACTAGTGATTTCAAAACAGATGATTGTGATCACAATTTGATACAAAAAAAGTACATACAAAACAAAATTGCTTTTGAGGAGTAAAGGTGGGCAGATCAACAGTTTGTCAACAAATGTAAAACAAAAAATTGGAATATTTAAAAACAAAAAAACTTCCTGAAAGAAAAAAGGAAGGAATTTGCATAATGTAATTAAACAATTCAAGGAATCTACAGAAATTCCAGTCGACAAAATCCAGACCTGTAATACTTTAAGTGTAAAACTCTATGCTCCTTCAGAAGGCACTGAATGATGAACAGTCAATCATCAATAGCTGATATTAACACACGAGCAAGGGATTACTTTGGCAACCTTTGTCAAGAAACTTTAAACATTACTGTCCAAAAAAAAGTCTCAAGTTATTCATGGCCGGCAGCAACAGACTTCTCTGGAATAAGTGACATTTGGAATGGACCACACAGTTGAAATGTGTATCGAGTATCAATATTTCACGTCTTTTTAGAAAGAAATGGACACGAGTTCCGGAACAAAACTGCCCATCAGCAACAATTTCAAAGTCCTCTGAAAAGGTCATTTACACTTCCATGATACAGCATTGCAGAAAAGTTGCATTGAAAATTTTAGAGCAACCTATGGGAGAGCAGAATTCAACACAATCCATTTCATAGAATCGTCCATAGAATCATCCAGAATAGGTCATCCATGCATTTTTCAACAAGACAATGCAAAACCATATGCTGCACACATTACACAGTCATGGCAGCAGAAGAAGAGGGTAGGGGTATTGGACTGGTCTGTCTGCGGTCCTAACCTGCTTCTAATACAGAAATTCTAAAATGAAAAAAAGCAGCCTTGTACTTATGAGCACCTGAAGATGTTTGTGGAACAGAAAAGGGACAAAACGTCGATGTTAAATGCTATAAAAAAGATCATTGTTTCGCAGTCCCAGTTTTTTTTATGGAATGTGTTGAAGGCTTGAAATGCTGGAATGGTTGTGTATTAACAAAAGAAATAAAATTGAGCAGAAGAAACATGAAATTTCTTAGGTTCACACCATTTGCAATAAATTAAAAATCTAAGTAATTGTAATGATTACTGCTTTTTTTTTTTAAATATGCATTTTTTTAATTGGGGTTGTAAATATCAACACCAATCTCCAATAATGTCATCATAATCTTTGATATTTTTTGCAACAAAAATTATATGGTTAGAACAGTTGAAATACAACCTGTGTGATTTGTGTAGTGGGACAGACAGATGTATGAACTGTTGCACTCTGGTAAATGAATTTTTTGAAGCCCACACAGGTGACCATCACTAAAGCAGGCTAGTTTAATATATGACGAGTGTTTAATGTCCTGGGTTGAGCATGAACGAGGTTAATTGATCGGAATATCAACATCATACCAGCCTTTTCATGAATCACTACTGTAATCAGTTCATTTTATCAACAACCAGAAAAAGCCCACTTAATGGAATAAATGGCTTAAAATGATTAAAACAAGTGTACGATTTGATTTACAAAATATGAATTTATTCTAATTAACCTGCTTTCACTAAATGATATAATTCTATTACACCTTTCAAGATCAAATGCAGACAAGAATCAAGGTTGTTTTCTTGCACCCAGGTGGTGAAACGACTTTCTGCTGGGCGTCTGAAAGGCTGAGTCACTTGCTGTCTCTTCAAATGGCAACTCAAAACTCACCTTTTCACTCGGCACTTAAGTGAGAGGTCACATATTTATTTATAAATAATCTTACAGCTTGTGCGTTTTGTCAACATCAGCTCCTAACAGGGTTTTATTTAAATGCTGTTCTTGAGCTGTAGACTATTAGTGCTAACATGATGTTAAAAAAAAAACATTAAAAAACAATTCTGTAAGTTGCTCTGAATTAGCCTGTCTCCTAACTGCTGGAAAGGTAAACGTTATAGGTAGGACAATTCTTCTCTGTTTACATGCGGGAGCTACGAGGAAGTATGGTAGAGGAGAGGGACATTTCAGAGATAATGCACTTCTCACAACCAAGTGTAGATGGGGAACTTGGGATTAAAATGGGAGAGCCTTCTGTTTAGTGTGTGGTTTGGTTTGACAAAATCTGGCACTGAAAAACATTAATCGGAAAGATTTGCTGCTTAACAGTTGTAGCTGGAGGAGCCAATACACTGGCGACTTCGATCATCTTAAAATGAAGCCTGCATAATTCAATCATTCATTCATTATCATACCAGCTTAAGCCAATTCAAGATCACAGGGAGTTGGAGCCCAACCATCTATACAGAGTGCCAGGAAGCAACCATCTGCAGGAGGGGTGCCAATCACAGTTTAGTGAGCTCAACTGACCTAACATATGTCTTTGGAATGTAGGTTGAAACCAGAGCACCCAGGGAAAACCCACACAGTCAAGGAGCACATGGCAACTCCACGTAAGAGTTTGGGTGAGGATTTGCCTTGCTGGGTGTCACAAGCAGTATTTTCAAATGGAAGATGACCGTTAATGCCACAGTGTCTTATATATGTACACGTTTTACACAGTTATTACCTACCTACCTAATGAGCTCTTAAACCCCTTCTCCAAACCCCAAGGTATGTGATGTAATGGTTGAGAGTTGTTTATGTTTACTATTGTCTTTCAGGGTCTACAGTGCAAGCGTTCAGCTCTTTCCCGACTTTCACTTTCATTTAGGAGCACTTGAGCAAGATTTTGCCCCAAGAGCACCAGCGCTTTTACAGAGTATTTATCATGGGACTGTGGTGGCCTAGTGGGTAAGACACTGGACTATGGACCAGTAGGTGCAGGGTTCATCCCACCTCTGCCAAGATGCTACAGTTGGATCCTTAAGCAAGAACCTTCTAACCAGCAGTGGAACCCAAAATTAGTTGAAACAGTTTAGAGTTACTGTTCATTCCCACTACATGCCATCAGTTAATACATGAAATTTACAGTTGTTTGGCACAGACGTGCAGATCTGGATTTGAGTCTTTACCATTTTTTTGGTTTTCGAGTAATACTTGCCAATCTTTGACAAGATGTGGTAAGAGGAAAATAAATAAAATGTACACAGAAGCTAATGTGAGGAGTAACAAAAGGAAAAATGATAATTGTTTAATTTAGTAATGTTCAAATGTTCTTCATGTTTAAAGAAGTGTTCTTTGTAATAGGAAAGGCTGAAACTGTTTCCTCAGTGTGACTTTGTTATACATTAAAGCTACATATGCAATGAATAATAATTCTCACCCTTCAGTCACACAAAGAAACAATACATTGTCTAGTCTCATGTTTCATGAACACATTTTTTATTTGTGCGTTATCTGGAGGAAAAGGGAAAACAGGAAAATGTCAAAAGTTGTTAAGTTTGCAATTTAACTGTTACACTGCTTGTGTATGTGCACAGGCTTATGAACCATCTTTAAATATTAAAACTGTGATTTAATATTAATATTAAACTGTGATTAAATCTATTGCAGTATATTGCATTACTCTATGAAGAGTAAAATAAAACCACCCAATAAAATTTGCTGGATAAATGATCCTTATAAAATGAATGAGTACCACAAACAAAATCCATATAGTTAAAATATAAATACTCTTGTGAAAACAAAAAAAAGAGGTACCCAACTCTTCTAACCAAAATCTAACCAATCACAGCACAGTTTCACTAAGCCACATGTTGGTAGGTACATTTATTATATTGTACTACAGAGGCCCGGCTCTCACTGGTCACAACCAATTGCGTTTTGTCAATAAGCAATCATAACTAGCCATGAACGTTATGTTAAATAGCTTCAGTGACAGCAAGAGCCGTTATCCAGTCAATACTGATCTGTTCTTGAATCAATTCAGATAAGGTGTTGTGCTCGCTCTATTATACCACTGCACCGTCTCCAGCAGCAGCAGCAGTTCTGTAATAGTTTGTGGTTATACAATGTAAAAAAAAAAGACAAACAAACAAATAAAATGATGTTTATTAATCACACCTAAATGTATATTAATTAGCAAGAAATGAGGGTAATGTGATACAGAATGATTAGAGTGATGAATCACTGAACATAAAGTCAGTATCTTGACGCACTAAAGGTGTGAATTTAACACTGACAGTCTTTTCCTCACGAAGCGGTTAGGTTTACTTTGTGAGGAAGGAATCATGCGTTCTTTTTTCATATTAGATGTACCAACATGAACAACACAAAACCTACTAAATCAAATCTCAGAACACTATAAGAAGGCGGCAAAAAGAGCCTCAAAAAAAGCCTCAAAATGCTCAAAATAAATATTTATAACACCACTGCATGAGCAAGTAAACCAATAAAGCCTAATATCAAAGCATTCATCTTTAGTTCACTGACTATTCACTGTCTTGTCCTGGCTGGCCAATACAGTTGCACAAATATATCTATTCTGATCCTGCCATATGAACGCTGCAGCAGAAATCTAGATTTTTTTTAGACCAAGCAATGCTTTTCCAATCTCCTGTTGTTTAGATGAGCCAGTACAATTTAGGTAAGCTTAGCTGACAGGAGTGGCATCCGGTGCGGTCGTCTTCTGGAGTTACCCATCTGCTTCCAGGTTCAATGCGTTGCACATTCAGAGATGCTCTTCTGTACACCTCGGTTGTAACAAGTGGTTACTGTTCAGCTTGGACCAGCAACCACTTTCGTAAACAAAGAATATTCTCTCAGGCAACTGCTGCTCATTGGATGCTTTCTCTTTTTCTGAACCTTTCTCTGTAAACCCTAAAGACAACCGTGAATAAAAATCCCTGTAGATCAGCAGTTTCTGAAATACTGGCAAGCCCATCTTATGCCAACAACCATGCCACATTTGACCTTCAGCAGGTCGTCTTAATCACGTCTACATGTTTAAATCACTTTGAGTAGCTGCCATGTGACTGGCTGATTAGATATTCGGATATGTGCTGTTGAACAGTCGTACCTAATAAGGGTGTTAGCGGGATGACTGACCTGTTAGGAAGGTCTAAACAACACCAGTTTATTTTGTTTCTGCATGAATACACCTTTATCTCGGGAATCTTGCAGGCATGAAACACAAGTATTGTATCTGTGATTAAACAACCTGGATATGTCAATATCAGAGTATTACTCAGAACAACAATATTTACAGTACTTCTAATATATTTCCATCTTATGGTTAAGATTAGCCAGCATGCCGTGTCACTGCCTGAACATTCCTCTAACTTCTGGTGTCCAAAACAGACAGCTGCACTTTACCTGGCAACAAAGGTTGCACCCAAGAACAAAAACATATAGGAGTTACATGAAGCAATTGTCAATTCAAATGAAATGGTTTAGATTGCACACTGAGACTGGACTAATTATCTCAACAATCCAATCAAATCTCCTCTTATATTCACTTAATAAAAGGCGATCCAAAGCTACAGGCATTTGTGAGTCCAAAACTGTTACAGGCTCAGCACAGTGTACCACAAACGCACATGGGTGACTGATATGACAAGCAGCATTTTCATATGAAGAACATACTCAAAAAGAAACTTCTCAAAAAAATGTAACTTTTTAAAACTAACTAAATTAAATAAATGATCCTCTGCTGTGATCATACATGACTTTTACTATCTTACAAAATGTACTGCATGTAATTTCTCTTTTTAAAATGTTGCCATTACTTTTGGAAAAGTTTGGTTGTACATGAATGACAAAAAACATCTAAACGTGTTTACCAAACAAAACTGTGCCGGTTGTTGTGACCCAAACCTTTGATTAACAAATAGCCTTCCGCATGAAATCTCTTTATTTGTGTCCCTATACAAACAAGAAAGCAAGCATAAACGCAAGAAAAACAACACCTTAAGAAATCTCCTCTCTTCTTCTTCTTAATAAATTAAATCTTTGTCAAAAAGTGGGATTGTTTTTGTCCATTAACGCAAAAATAGAAAAGCATTGTCGTGCAAGTTTAGTAGTGTTGATAAAAAACAATGTTTATTAGAATCAAAAGTCGAATACATTTAATAAAAATGTGTATTGAATTTAGTTTTATATTTTTAAAGAATACTGAAAATACCAAATGAGATGGTCATTTAAATTACTGTATACAAAACAAAACAAAAAAACAAGTAAGCTAATAAATCATGACCTCATTAGGCGTTGCAAATAATTAAGTATACATGAAATTCCCGTTTATTAAAATGTCTAATTGGTAAACCTGTTAAAATATCAACCAGAAATCCAGTCGTACAAAAAGCCGAATCAAAAAGTATACATTTCTGATGTCCTATGGCTTATGTTACTAAAATGTAGCCACAACCAAATGTGCTCCAGCTTTACCAAGTCATTCCCTCACCCTAATTATTTCATTCATGTGCCTTAATGATCTTGTACCCATGCATTAATTATCCCAAATCCACACCTAAATAAGTTGTCGTCTGAAATGAGCCTGTGACATTATTTCCTACCAATGTCCCAGGTTTCCTCCACGTCCTTTATACTTTAAAGCAGTGTGATAGTGAGCCATTTCTTTTATTGTAATCTCTAATCAAATCTTTGTATTCTGACGAACTACAGAAAGATGACCTGGAAAAAACAGCACTGAAACGAAGATAAAACCACAAAATTCTCAGAAATTCTTGGGATTGGTAATTGATGCCACATACTTTCACAAACTGCAAAACTGAAGAGCATACATGAATACAAATCATTTGGTGGCTCCCCTTGATCTTGTTGCTCCCCCTAACTGGGTTTGACAAGAGCATGACTTAACAACCAGTTCACAGGCAATGAGCACATGGTCAAATATTTGGAGTTCCAGCAATATCGGAGTGAATTCACCGAAAAGAACAGCAGTGAGATGCTGAAGGAGCCCAGTAAAAATCTAATTTCTGACCATTCGAGTACTGTATAGCCAAAAAAACTACACAGCCAAAAGTTTATGAACACCCAAAAGTTACATGGGTATTAGTTTCGAGAGTTCGTATCCCCTTTGCTGTTATAACAGCCTCCTCTCTTCTGAGAAACCTCCCAGTGGATTCTGGAACATTACTCATCAGGAGCCGATTTAAAACAATAAGCTCCGCTTCACAGTTGGCACTCCAGTCTGATGGAGCTATTGCCAGTATTTTGTGCAAACCAAAGTAGTTTTCCATCAAAGTTGGAAATAAATTTCATTATAGCTCTTTAATATAGAAAGCAGGACACAAAGTTGGTGAAGCAGAGGTGGAAGTCTAAGAAGGCGCCATGTTGAGAGATAACCAACCAACTCGTTCTACTGTCATTTCTACCAAGATTCAATGTTTATATGTTTTCTATCATAAACCAATTAAAGATCACCAATTAGAAGTGGTTTCCATGTACTTTTAGTTAGATAGTGTACCACAAGACTGTCAGGCTAGGATGAGCCAGACCTTAATGAAAATGGCATGCAAAGCTGTAAGAAACTAAACAATGGAAAATACTTTGATTGTAGCAAATAAACATTTGGAACACACCGAGTCACATCTGTAGGGATGTGTGCCAACTCGGTAAATAAAAACATATAAAGATCAATTTATAGATAAAATAGACAAACATATAAATATATATATAAAGTCAGGACAGTTTAGCATCAAACAACTGCCATTATGCAATGTGGACTCGAAATGATGATCTTTCAGTGGAGAGGAGTCAAGAAAGACATTTATCTCTGAGAGAATCTGCAGCTCTCAGGACGCTAACTCTGAAGTAAACCTCTCGGACGCAATGCTCTTGTTTACCACTGCACCAGAGGTAGGTTTATTAGATATTCATCACCCAAACCAAAAGAAAAACGGTCTGTCCCACAACTTATGTAGAAGTGCGAGAGTGGGAGGCAGCGTTTCAGTGACTGTTTATGATAGACCTACTCCACGCACAACATTGAGTCTGAGTATGTACGGGTGAGGAAGTATGGAATTTCCCAGATGATGAGCCCCAAAGGAGCAGTCAAAAAGTCCTTAGACGCCAAATCATTAACTGGATGTCTTACAGTAACATGGTGTCATCTATTTACTTAAATTACATTTCCCAGTAGCTGGAAACTGTCAGCTGTGATGTAATTTTTTCCTGTTGCTCGAAGCACAGGTTTCTGGAGCCTATGAAATCAGCTCTTTTTTAATGCACGTACACAGTACGTATCTGTGTAATAATTTAAATGACAAAACTGGCATAATTTGAACCATTTTTAGACTAACCCAAAGACACGAGACCACCATTCTCGGCACCCCCGAATGTGTGTACAGATATAGGAAAATAAATAAAAACTCTGATCATTCCACCATGATACAGATTCCTTGGTCAACTCATTTGACAACTATAACAAGTGTTCCAATATACATGAGATGTGCAACCTCTGTGGTGTTCTATTCAGATCTGACAAAGAAATTTAGGGTTAATTTTGTTATTAGGAAAGGTGCTAAACAGATCTAATACAACAAATATGAGCACAAACACCAAAGATGGAACACTAATTCGAACACAACAGGAGGGATCAAACAAGCACAAAGTGCTTTAAACATTCATTCATACCAGTTTAACCAACTCAAGAATTCAGAATAATCGCACAGGGCACAAGGTGAGAACCAGCCATAGGAGCAGGGCACATGCACGCGCACACATGCAGGGAAACTTTAGAGAGTCCAACTGACCTAACATCTTACAATGGAACCAAAGTACTAACAAGAAAACTAAAACCCTGTTTTAACAACAGACAAAATACAGTGGTACCAACAACATCAGTGAATGTGAACTCAGTCTTCTTCAGATAAGATTCCTACACATATTTGACTTCTAAAGCGCCACAGCATATACAGCAACAAAAACAAATCTTCCTCTGAGGAGCACCAATCAAGTGGTGTAATCTCAGATTTTTTTCATATCTTCAGATCCTTAATCTAGTAAAGTGGATAAAGTCTCAACGAATGTTATTCCCAAGACAGAAAAACCTACGAGAAGCATGTTTTGTGTGTAACTTAGCATTTAAACTACTACAATTAAAAGCGACTACTAAATTCTTTCCCATTTTACCTATACTCTTGACATTTATATTTATTTAGACATGAACTTGGACGAACGGTACATGCAACGAGGCTACTGTCATATTTTCAAATGTACGCTCTTAAGTCATTCACTAAAGCACAAAAGTTTGTTGACATAACACGTCTTTGTTCTAAGACTTTGAATAACATTTAACCACAAGCTCATGCGCAATCCCTAAAGCTAACCATTTAAGTGAATAGTGAAAAGTTCAAAGAGCCCCGTGACTGTTAAACCATCACAGACTAATTTGTTCATGAGGCTACACACAACATTTAGCTCTTACGCAGAGTGACTAACAACTAATACATTTTAACAAAGTACAGTACAGGCAATAAAAGTTTTAAAAGTCTTGCTCAGTGACACAACATGGCTGAACTCAAATATCTAGTCAGAAGTACTCAAATTTTACCATTGAGCCACTACTGTAGGTTCAGTAAGCTTTGGGTGTGGTTGTCAGGACTTCCAAGGAAGGTAATTCTGCCCATTTGTGTGTCATTTAGTAGATGCCCTTATACAGAGCAACTTACAGCTGACTTACAACGGTCTTATTATCCATGCATCTGTGGGTTAAGGGCCGTGCTCAAAGACCCAACAGTAGCAGCGTGGAGTCAGCAGACTTTCAAGAAATTGCTCAAAGAATGGGTTTCTTTTCAAATAGAGCGCCAGCAACCTTGATGAGCCTACAATGTCTACATAGGAGTAAAGTGCACCAATGATTTCTGTTTGTCATTACAAACCTGTAATCCATGTAGACGAAGATCTGTTTATCAACTGAAAAACAAATTAATCCGGTCTCTCAGATGTCCAAGCCACAAAATACTCACATCAGAGCATCTGTTCGGCACAACTGAATATACCGTAAGAATGTTTTAATTGTATGCTGTTTTTGTTTGCTGTTTTTGTTTGCTGTTTATTGAACTTCTCATCAGCACCAAGGGAGCAAGGTTACATCAGTAGTAGTCAGAACATTCATACCGGGTAAACAATTAACCTAATGCATGTCTTTAGAATGTATGGGGAAACTGGAGTACTTTGAATAAACCCACACAGAACTGATGTGGGGATCGAATCGACAATCTCTGGAGAAGAGAGGTGATCACACTACCCGCTGTGCCAAATAATTAATACCACCAATTCCCTTAGCTGATGTTTGATCCAGGTGTGTAGTGACAAAAGTACATTGCTCAAAAAAATTAAGAGATATTTCTACAGTAAAAGGAGGAATAAATGTTCTCTACTGCAAGGAAATCCAGTCTACATGCAAAACGTAGGTCCTTAGGGTTTCCAAAACAAAATTTCCACTTCACCAACAATGTCTGGGCACTCACGGAAACAGAGCAGGTGTCTGAATATGACAAGCCACATCTGTGATGACTCACATTACGATGACAAAAAAATAGTGGGTGAACTTTATGAACTTAAATTCCACACCCAATGACACCCAGTGAAAATCTGAGAAAAGGAGCAACTGATTATCTGACAATGCATCTACTGATGAAAAATGTCACACTGTCAGGAAATACTAAGCGTTCACATAGACTTGCCTGAGGCCTTGTCAACCACATAATCACATACAACTGGCAGCTTTAAGTACAAAAGACCAGCACATCCTGAATTAATCCACCACATGAAAAACTACTTCATCAAACTATCTGAACAAACAGGACGGAAGAACTGCATTATTTACAAAATTACATCTGACACTATGTTCCTAAGGCTCTCCTTTAACGCTGGTCATGCACAAACAAACCTGCTTTTTGTTTTTGTTGAGCTTTAATAGCAGTGTTAGTGCTACTGAAATAGCTTTATCTGATGCAGTGACCTAATAAATTACACATCTTATATAAAGCATGTCCATCAAATCAGACTATAGCTAAATATTTTAAACAGTTCCGACATATCCAGGCCCTGTCCACAAGAAGACTCAACAAGAAGAAGAGATTAGGCATATCCACAAAACTATTTTATCAAATAGGCATTGCTTCCACATGAATCTGCCGTTTTCTGATCATTATTCAAATCGGGTCCCAGAGTAGAATGATTTCAAAACGTCGGTTCCGTTGTTATGTGCAATACATATCTCAAATGATGACGTTATAGCACCACCTTCCTCTGTCAAACGCATTCGCTTCAATCAGCGAACAACAACAAACATGACGCCATACAGTCCAGAAAATACTGGCTTTATTATGGCTTCTACAACAAAACCTACTACCTACTATCACCTTGAGTAACAAATGGATAAGGAGAACTACAAACCACATGCACTGTTTTTGGTGTGTTTCTGTGTCACAGCACCGCCAATGAACCCCCTATACATACTACAGTGTTTTCAGTGGTGCTGCGTGCGGACGCACAATTTTTTTCTGATACGTTGCTGTCTTTATCGAAATCGCTTTCAAAGCGATACTGTTTTCATATCCTCGGTCACACCCAACGTTACTGGCACCCTCGGTAAAGAAATCCAAAAAGGTTTAAATAAATGTCAGTTGTTCATTCTAAAAACATATATGCTTTAAAAATCTGAAAATACATAAAACCAAACTTTAATTAGGTGCATTTATTTCAGAAACATTTGAAACAATCCTTCAGGGAGAACTGTTTTAGACAAAACCCCATTTTGCAATTATGTGCAGAATCGTTATTTTTGGTAAGCTGTTACAGCAGTGAAGGTGAATCAGCATACAGCCGACTGGAGTGCAATTTTTTTTTCTTTCAAAACATGAAAATTACAGGAGACCGGTTTGACTGGTCTGTTTCAGCTGTAGTCATTTACTGCGCTATAAATGTGGACAAATCCAGTGACAGTTATTACTGTTTGCACAAGATGTAAATGTTTTGATATTTATTTCCCATACTGTTAATTCACCTAAGGATGCTCCTCCTACTATAACACTGTCTCAGGGTGATGTACTACAGTACTACAACAGCATTCATGACGTCCTATGACGCAGAGTGCTGAACGACCTAAAAGCCGCATCAAACCATTGTATGACCAGTCAGAATGAGTTACCTGTCTTCATACCCGATCAGAACAAAACATTTTATTCCATGCATAAAATACCTGTACTTCATCAATATTACCTATGACTGGAAAAAGTATGTGAAGGATAGATTTCAGTATCTGATGAGACACACTATGGAAACAATAACTGCAAATAAACATTTCTGAGAACTGTTCACCAGCCCTGCACATTAGTTTAGCCAGGTCCTTAATACAGAACAGCGCCATCTCTGTGTTTTCAAACGAGCTGCTAACATTTCAGGTCCTTCAATAATTCAATTAGATTAAGATTAAAACTTGGACATTCCAAAATTATTCTTCTTAACTCATTCTCCGGACACTCACATACATACAGGTGCCCTGACTAACCTGATATAATTCAGAAGCCCAGATGTAGCAAAGCAAGATTCAACCATGATACAAACATCAACTCCATGCTTCACAAATGGGATAAAGTTAAGTGGTTCCATTAATTAGTTTCTCTTATTCCACCAGTGTCTTAATGAACCAAAAATATAAAATTCAAATCTCTGAAAGAGATAATAATTCAGTGTAAAATGTAACATTAGCAACATCCTATTAGTAACATTCAACTACTTCAGTTTGAAGTTGACTTTTTCAGTTGACTTTTTAAAAATAAGGTTTGTTTTGTTTCAGTCTATTTCCAAGTTTCAGAAAACCACTTAGTTCCTAAACACTCGGGTGAAATGCAAAACAGACATAGAGTCAGAGACAACAGAGTCAGTATTCTTTAAAAGAAATTCGAATGGTGCTGCTAACTGTGATTTGTCAAACATACTGCATTTAACGCAACCACACAGTATTTAATACAAGTTTTAGGCTAATTCACAGAACAAGGGTTTTTCCTTCACTTGTTACCCATCTACCAATAATTCTAAAATGTAATGTATATAAATCTTTAAACAATAAACAGTTTTAGACAATCATATTTAGTCAGGTAAAAATATGTTACAAAACAAAGCTAATTGCATAAAACATTTCTTAATTTACACTCTTCAGTGTCGATGTTCATAGATCTAAAGATAAATGTGAAGCTCGGGACATGACATGTGAATGAAGTCAAAAGGAACCCAAATTAAGATTAATAATCTAACTACAACTATCAGACTACTGATCAAACTGCCACATAACAGGACAGCTATTTTAATTGCTGCCACTCACCACATTATATAATACTTAAGCACATTTAAAGCAATGTTGTTTCACAACACTTTAACATGGGCAGGATGGTGCCTCATCTGGTCTAACTTCCACGATCACAAACTCTGCTACTTAAACGTATAAAGGGAAGACAGCCTAAAGCCTGGTTTATGCTTCTCTATTACCTGGACACAAAGACAACGTGTTTGCCCCGGCGACGTCATTTTTAATTTATAATTTTGCGCTGATGTCATAGCGACACAAAGTAATTCACCACCGCAATGCTAGAGGGAGTGTTTGATGGGTTTGTTGCAATGACAACAAGAATGTTGATGGAGTTGGAGCTGTTCAATATTTAACAACAAAAGCTTCGATTTCAGACCTTCGGGGGGGGGGGGGGGGGGGGGGGGGGGGGGGGGGGGGGGGGGG
>JAUZST010007288.1:0-14273 GCA_034779995.1 Parotocinclus haroldoi | reverse complement strand
TACACAGATTTTTACTCTTATGATCACATTATTGGGGCCCGCCAGCACATTGTACTTTTTTCTTTCACCTGATGGTAGCAGCACTGTGCTTGCATCCATTCTTCAGGCAATTTGTAATATCTAATTTGAAGTTTAACAACAAGGACTGTTGCATTTTTTTCCCTATATTTAGTTAAGTTATGTGACTTAGGTATGATAATGCATAGGAAATAATAGCAAGTTATTAAATACAATCGATATGATAAATGTTGACAGAAGAGACCTGACATGTTTTAAAGATTATGTGGAGACTACAGTAAGTCGTGATACTTTTCAATCTTTTGATATTCTTCTGCAGTTGTTGCACTAACACAAACTTCAGCAAACAAACAGGCTATTAACTGTTCTGTAGGTTTGTGTGTTCGTATTTTTAACACAGTGTTTTGAATCCTTCATAAATCATATTTTTTAGAAAGAGATGTAGGTATTTTTTATGTGATCCAATCCGAGCTCCTTTGAAAAATGTTTGGACACTCCTGATTTGAGAGATTTCCGTGTCTGAATCCTGCACCATACGGTTGAGGACTCTAGACTGGATTGACATACATATACATATAGTCATGTCTACACAATTACCAGTTGACTTTAAGATACACTGGCTTAATATACCATTTTTACGTAAAGAATTCTATACAAGCTTAGTTTATAAACATGTATTGTTAATGTAAGTAATAAGTTTAAAACAAATTTCATTTCATGCATATTATATTCAATTATGCTCTAAAGAAAGTGAATATTGCGTTTAAGATGCTGTTATTTATAGATATGAGACAACTTTTTTATTTTTTAGACATTTTTGTCTAATGTGTATTGGTAAATATACATATATAATATATGTATATATAACATCATATATACATAAATCAGAAACTATTTGAGATGACCGTACAACCTAAGTAAGTCAGTGTTGGATGGTGGTAGCTATGAGCTTATTTAATGCCGTACAGCTACAATGCAAGTAAACTTTTGAACTTCTCCTTTATTGTGATGATGTGTTTTGATTACTTTTCTTTTTAGGGAAATTTTGGTTTCTTAAAACAATTGAAGAAGTGGGTGCAGTGGACATACAAATGTGATATTTACAAGCGTTATCATATAACCACAGGCTAAACAGGTCAGTATCACTTGGAACGCTGAGCTGAACATTTCTTGTTTTTATCCACATGCCTATATTTAATCAATTATCTGTATTTACTTGTAAATACATCTGTAACCTCACCTTCGTAATTGTTTTAACAAAAGCTGGTGAAAAGCTATTTTGCTGATTTAAATATACAACCCCAAATCAGAACCAGTTGATACAGTATGAAAATTGCAAATTAGAAGACAAATAAACAAGTGCAGTGTGTCTTACAATGACTTTTATATCATTGAAGACAGTGTGAACCCAATATATTCTGGTTAACTTAATTTTATTTGTTAATAAACATCCATTCCTGCATTTCAGGTGTGCAAAAAAGCTGGGATAGGGCGATTTGTGGCTAGTAATTGCTGGGGGGTGGGGGTGGGGCGCAAAATAATGATATAATTTCAAACAGGTCAACACAAACAGTGCATTGAGTTTGTTTGTTTGTGTGGCTTCTCTAACATAGCTATTGGCATCAGTGGCCATCTCAGTGACACACACATGGTTATATTTATATCCACACACACACACACACACACAATACTGGTCAATGGCAATGTAGAGTAATCAATTAACCTAGCGTGCATGTCACTGGACTGTGGGAGGAAACCGGAGTATCCAGAGTAAACCCATGCAGACACGGGGAAGATATACTGACTCCGCACACTTTCTTGTGCATTGAGTTACAATAAATACAGTTTATAAGAAAATAAAAACAAGCTGTACCACAATGTTAGGGGTCTAACAACATAACCAACATATGTGCAGAAACCAATGCAGTGTATCACTAAACAATTAACAACAAATAACGCCTGCAGCATTAATTTGAACTATTTTTAACGTTTTGAACGTTTTAACTGAACTGTTCGCTTTTAACTTTATGCACTTGTATAAATGTCATTAAAGAACTTATAAGTTCTGTTGATATTCCTAAAAACACCAGATGGTGCTAAGCTCATGTGTAAGTATAAGGACACCCTGCAAACAGTAATAATATAGTCTTCCTGCTCTCTGTTAAAAACAGATTACCAGCAGTCAAAAACGTACCAATTAATACGAAACAAATTTATAGTTACCAATATACAGATCACCGATCACAGATCATGAGCATTTAAACAGCGTTTAATAGATCTTACCGTTTCAGAGGGCTACACTGAAAAATGTGGTGATAAAGAGGCCAAAATCCATTGGTCATAATATAACATGGGAAAAATATCAGACAAACAGAAAAATATTACCTAAAGGTGTGTTTAGATTCATAACATATGCAATATGTTTACAGGCTGTAAATAATATCCCATAACCCATTGTTAGTCAAATAAGTAATAAGAGGAGTAAATTTTTTAAAATTGGGTGCTCTGATCACTGTGTGATAATTAAAAACAGGCTTTTGTTTGCGGAAATAGTTTATACACGTAGACCAAAGACATTCAGTAATTTTTCCATGTAACCACACATTGCCTGTGGAAAGCCAACTATTTTGTTTTATGTCAAAATTTCAGTCTTTCAAAGCTTTAGATACACTGAAATGCTTTTTTCAGTGTAGTCCACATCCTTTCTATGGGATTGTGATTCTAGGGTTTGGTGATGATCATGCCCTTTACACTCATGACACTTACATTTTGTTGTTTTTAAGTCAAACAACCCACAATGCGATGCCTCAAGCTCTATACTTCACAGTTCATTGAGGGGGTAACTGAAAGCGGCTTGACAAAATCCCACTGTTAGTACAAAACCCTAGACAGAGAGAATTCACACTGTTAAATCATATTCCTCAAGCAAGCAAAATTTAAGTGCCTGACCAGGTACATTTCTAAACAAGTCTTCAAGGTTCAACGAGCCTAAATGCATCCTTCCTATAATTAATTGGCATTAGATGAATAAATGATGGATAGAACAGGCTCTAACTGTAAAAGGTTTAGTTAGACATTACACTGGGTTCCAGGGCAAAACTAGTGAAAGTGAGCATTTACAATTTTTTCTTACATCTTCTGCAGCGGTAATTCCAGGAATGTAGTTAGGCTACATTACAGAGTTCAGTAATGTTTCATAATGGCTTAATGCCAGTGAGAATAGGCATTAAGCACGTTTTAGGGATCATTACTTCCTAAATTGAATACAATAATGGATGCTAGCAAGCCCTAATGTAGTCCATCATTAAGGGACTGGAACTTCGTTTCTGGCACATGCAGTAGTATTGTTCATATGCTCTGAGACTGCAACTGCAAGCTGCTTATTATTATTTGCAGACACAGAGTGTTGGAAACTGGAGTACCCGAAGCAAACCCACACAGACACAGATGGGGAAGACATGCAGACTCCACACAGAAAGGACCCAGGTCGATCCACCCTGGGATTGAACCCAGGACCTTCCTGCTGTGAAGCAGCGGTGCTACCCAACGAGCCACCGTGCTGCCCTGAATAGCTTCAAATATTTTATTTTAGTATGTGTAATGGAAGCAACTTGAGATAGTAAGAAAAATGAAACTGTTAACAATCTATGGCTCAATATGATTAACACTTATAAAAAAAAATAGTATGCTTATAAGTCTGTCTCTGTAAACACCATAAATCGCACATCTTTGGCATATGAAACTTTTAGATGACATAGAGCATAGCTGCTTTCCCCTCCAACAGATAGACAGACAGCTTGTTAACGAAGCTAGTTAGCAAATGCAAGCATTTGCAACTGTAATATAGTTAACTTGCACTAATCATCTAGGCATTTCCTTGTTTTCTGTAATGTATCCGTACTAAATTGTCAAACAACAATAAAAGCCCTTCACCAACACTACTTATATTTTAGACAGCATGGTTCATTAGCAAGCTTATGCTAGTTAGCCTGACAGATCATGCAGCTTGCAGGTTAACAAACCACACCCAAATAACAAGTATTTACTTCATTTACACTAAATTGCTGCTGATCATGTAACTTCATGTAACAGATTGCAATATCATATGGAATTTAATAGAAACCTGTAGATTTTTGCCTGACAAATATGAATTACTAAGAAACAGGAAAATATGGACATGGTTACAAGCTATTAATGATGATATAGTTGCTAAACAGCAATGTGCTTACTAAATCAAGCTAATGAATGATCTAGTAAGCACATTGCTGTTAAGCCCGTTATCCAAAGAATGGAAAGGGATATTGGCCATGGAACATTGCAGAACACCAGGGATATTGATATTCTCCTTAGCATTTACAGCAAATTGAACCTGGCTCTGCCGTACTGATGAATGTGTCACATACCGTGAGCTACTGAAAATCCTCAGAGTAAATACCACAAGAGTGCGAAACTCAAACAGTATTTAAGTTCTCACCAGTGCACTGACTGAATTTGAATAAATCAAGAAAACATTGGCTCCAGTACATGATCCACTAGTGGTTTTGTAAAATGTATTGATTTGTTAACTACTTTAATCATTCTAAAATATTTCCTTTCCAAGTTTCCTGTGGTTGGCTTACGTTTGTTTTTTATTTAGAAAAAAAAAAGAAATTTCACCAGGGCTGGAAATAATCTGTATATCGACAAATGCATGACAAGTCCTACATGATGCTTTGATAAATCTGGCCATAATCAATAAACTTTATCAATAAACGAATAAAACATATAAACGGCAAATCGACAATGGCTAACAAGGTTAAGGAAGTTGCCCATCTATGACATTTCTTATGAAAGAAAAATGTTACTATATATGACCATAGCTATCGTAATACTGTAACTTTTTTACTTAACTGCACCGTTTTTTGCCATGGAAATGGCAAGTGTGATGCAGGAAAAATAAATAATATCCCTGCTGGGACAGGAAAAATTGCTGTGTAGCCTATACTGCAACTTGGAGCTATACAGGGGAAATAACGAATTCTCCTGACAGCTGAACAATTTTACAAAGTCTTGCATCATTATAGATCATGACTGTGACATGCTGCCAAAGCTCTAATAATTGACAGCTTGACACAGTGTTGAAATACAAGAAGTCAGATTTGCACATTCCTGTCATTTAGACATTTTTTCATCGCAGGTATTTAACATTGACACATTTCACGTATGCAGAGAAATTAAAAGTGTGTCATTAGAGGTGTGGTTATTGAGCTTTCAGGGTGAACGTGAACGAGAAATTTGTTTCACAAGCATGTCGATGCATAGATAAGTTTCCGAGCACTGGATTATGAAGAAAATGGTTAGATCCCATAGTCAATATCAAGACTAACTCAACTGGTTTAATGGATATTACTATGCAAGCATGACTCACAAAACTATATGCAATTTTCCAGCTCTCCTCAGGATATCTGGATCTGTGATAAGTGAATTATTGTCCATAGTGAGTCTTATGAGACACTGATTGGAAAACAGATGGGCAGTAGGGATGTGATTATGCTGTTATATTGAACAGGAACTTAATATGGTGCATGAGGATGGACAAAAATAAAAAAAACCATGAATGTTGGCAAGCTCGTTTTAGCATTCTGTCTATTGCTATAGCTTTTATAAAATCTTGTCAAGTAAACATATAACGTAACCTCCTGGTGAGGCAGGTGAGAGAGGTGAGACTTAGACAGAAGGAACTGGTAGGGAGCACCAAGGCAAGACTCCTCACCGGGATTACACACCCAGGAATCTGTTTGGACTGCTTACGGAGACAAGATTACTCATCCAGATTTAAATTTATGTCATTTAGCAGACACCCTAGAGCAACTTACACTTAATATGCAATATTGCAATCCAAGCAGTTGTGGGTCAAGGACCTCAAACTGTTGGTTATGGTGTTTTGTATGGAGTTGCATTCCCTGGTTGTGGGAATGTATTGGCACCAGAGTGTAAGTCCTAATTCGGATTTAGGCTGGGGGCGCGGTCAGTCATTTCACACCACACAGACAGGGGTTCAGGCCATGGGTGCCCCCACATTACAAGCTTAATTGTGTTGTCTTCTTTCACACAGATGAATATAAATACCCTCTTTGAGCCTCAGAGTTTCTTCATTATGCATGTAAATGAGTTTATTGCTGATTATTTGAGGTTAGACTGAACTTTGTGTGTAAATACAAATATACTGAACATATGTATGAAGTGGCTGCAGAAGATGAACAGTAGGTTGTTGTGGTGATGATGATGATGACAGCCTATATAAGTTACAGCCCAGGCTCAGTTGCACCTCTGAGAGAGAGAGATGCTCAGGAAGCTTGCACTGATCCTCACACTGACCGGTGCGCGTCTTCTAAAACGATGGGACAGATGGCAATCCAGCAAATATAGAACTGTGAGTTTTATGTCATGGCTTGCATGTTTTTAAAGTGTTTTGTAACAAAATGCTTTGTTAAAATCATTTGAAGCAAGTTAGGTCAGCGATCTTAATGAATTTAATAACATTTTTCTTCCATAATCATTCTTTTTACAGATTGTAGTTGCTGTTAGGGTGTCCGGGGTTCAATAAGAAACTATAATGCACGATGCTTGATCTGCTGATTGTGAACCAGTAAATAGTTCTGTGGTGAGTGGTTAGTAATATTGATCTCCTGATTTAAAAAAGCCACAGGGATTAGCAAATCTTGCTTTGGAGACGGGTATGCTGGTCAGACGGCTTTACCAGCAAGACCATGTGAGTTCACCAGAAAAACCGGCATCAAACTAGCACTAATCTAATAAAGCATTAACTCAGAGCAAGTTAGATAAAGCATTAAGTGTTTCTCTCAATTCTGGTCCTGAAGCTCCACCGTTCTGCATGTTTTAGTTGTTTCTCTGCTCCCAAAACACCTGATCCAATTATTCAAGTCAGTAACAAGCCTGAGTTCAAGTGGGTGCGTTTAAACAGGAAAAGCAATAAATGTGTGTTGATGCTCCAGGACCAAGATTGAGAAACTCTGCACTAAATGCCTAAATGACCAGTGTTCAAAACAAAACATGTACTTAGCAGGATCCCCCTTTAAGGCTACATGGAACCTCGGCTTCACTACGACTTCATTAAAATGCGTCTATTCATGAATCTTTATTTAGTTCTGTATTTCAGCAAATCAAATATCTGACCACAGCACTGCATAGTTTGTTAGATGGCACGGGGGTACATATTTTAGTATGGTAGCCTTACAGCTCCAGAGATCCCAGGTTTGAAAACAAAATTTATATTGGTAGGGACAAAACTAATTTTACAATAAATGTCTTTTGCCTGCAGTCTTACCTCTCTAGCTTTAGCAGATATAAACATTTTGACCTAACCTCAGGCTCTGGTCATTAACTGTCTCTGTGGACAAAATCTGCTGATTATACATGTCACATGTTGCCAGATCACCATTTTTATAAAGTCTCCCTAGAGATGGGATTCTACAGCTTCAGCGTATCACATGTTTGATCTGAAAAGAGTAATCAAAAGAACATAAGTCATCCAGCAGAACACATATACATTAAGCATTTTAGTTACTGATGGTGATCATAGTTTATGATAAATGATCAATCTTTTTGAATCTTACAGGATATTATTCAGCAGGAGAGCACGTCTGGCCAAATTACATGTGCTATTTAAGTATTCTTATTGTTAAATTACCAGAATCAGTGTCCCTGATTCTCCTAGTCATAATGTCTTAAGCAGCAGCTTGAGTGAACCTTGCTTTGACATTCTTTGTTAGATTCAGTAATTTTTATAACTGTCATGAAACTATATGCTGTTTAAAAAAAAAACAGCAGAATGAATGAGTAAGTGGAGCGGTCTGGGTCCATTCTGTGTGAAGTTTGCAAGTCCTCCTCATGTCCAAGTGGGTTTACTCTGGATGCTCCGGTTTCCTCCCACAGTCCAAAAACATGCAAGTTAGGTTAATTGATAATAATAATTTATATTCTGCTTATTTAATGGTCACTACACTTTGTAGTTCGACAATTACAAATTTTTTTTCGAACTGTTTCTCTACATACTTTGTTACTTTTCTTACTTTACTTTCACAGATCAGATCAGGTACTGTTTGGGTGGTGGATCATTCTCAGCACTGCAGTGACACTGATGTGGTGGTGGTGTGTTAGTGTGGAGTGTGCTGTTATTATGGGGTCAGACACATCAGCGCGGATGGAGTTTCAAAACATTGTTCACTCACTATCCACTTTATTAGAGACATGCACCTTGTAGATGTAAAGTTAGAGACAGTAGCTCATCTGTTATTGCACAGTTTGTGTTGGTCGTCCTCTATTCCTTCATCAGTTCTAACAAAGCACTGCCTACAGGATGCTGGTGGATGGACATTTTTGGCTCGTGTTATATTTTCAGTCCAGAAGTGACACTGTGGATGTTTAAAACTCTAGCAGCACAGCTACGTCTGATCCATTTGTACCAGCCCAACACTAACACACTATCACACCACTGCATCAGTGTCACTGCAGTGCTGAGAATGATCATCCAAACAGTACCTGGTCTGTGCTGGTCCTGTGTGGGTCCTGACCATTAAAGAACAAAGTATGTAGAGGAACAGAGGAACTACAGTCTGTAACTGTAGAACAACAGTGCAGTAAGCATTAAAACGTAAATAAAGAATAAACTGAAAACTATAGAATACCTAGGACCTTCACGCAGTACTGTATTATGTTGTTATTTCTGCTGTAAATGCTGCAGTCAGCTGTTTAACTAAAAAGAAAGCTAGTACAACATACCCTACAAAATATTGCATTCTTAATGGCCCTTCCTTTGGGATCCTTCAGGCTTCAGAGACTTCAGAATGGGCCACTGTACATTTTTAGCTATTTTCAGCACAAGGCCAATATTTTACCCAGAACATCTGTAGTGCATGTATGGTTACCACATGAAGATCCTATATATTTTCTGAAAAATATTGAATTAACAACATATTTATGCTGTGTTTGTCTTTAAGGAAAGTTCAGTGGAGTCCAATGAAGTCTTACTTTGCTGTTCTTGACATTGCTTCATGCTTCAGACCTTGTAGCTTCTCACATAAGTAAGATGAGTAAAGCTCCTCTGTTGAACTATGAGCTTCAGTCTCCATCTCCAAGCTATGGGGTCACGGCTGGCATCGCGTTTGGCACAGACACTGAGCAGATCACAGTCCTATGCTTTGTAGGCCTTCTGCTATTTTTCCTGATCTTCCTGTTGGTGCGCTGTTTCCGGATTCTTCTGGATCCATATGGCAGCATGTCTTCGTCCTCCTGGAATAACCAGAAAGAAGGTCTGAGGACACTTTGAATACTGTCTGTTGGGATAAAAGGAGATTCCTGAACACTTATAGTGAACATGAATGAGGATTGCACCAACTTGTACAGTTTGGACAGATTCTTCAGTGATGTATTATTAAGTGGAAGGTGTGAATTCTTAGCTTTTCTTTGTTTATGAATAGTAATCCATTAGCCTCTCAAGACGTCAGGAATTGTAGCACAGTGTGCAGCATGGGAGACAGCTCCAGACAGGATACCTATGCAGTTATTCACTATGGGACATTTTGGAGACACCACTAAGCTAACGCATGTTTTTAGGATGTTGGAGGAAACCAAGAGGATACCCACACAGACCCAAGGAGGATATGCAAACCCCGGTCGACGTTGCCTACATAAATAGTCAAACAACATTCAAACATTTCCTATTCAAAATGGTATTCAAATTCAGTGATGTATATTGCCACAGGCAGAACAATGCAATTTAGGAGGAACATGTTCAGTCAAATTCAGCCAGAACTTCACTTTCTTTCAGGCAGGAGCTTCATCATTAAAAAAATTACATTTGTTATCATTATGATCAATCGTTTATTGTGGCTGATTTTGTTTCTTCAGAGATACACAGGATGTTGTAGTCTTTAAGTTTGCCTCCAAACAAGCAATACTGAAGTTCTTCATTATTATCAACTGACAAAATCCACTTCTCTCTTAAGCTCTGCAGTTACATCTGACTCATCCAGCAACAGTCCATTCAGTATGATGTTGTTATTTTTCTCAGAGAAAGGCGTCACTCATATGGGCAGACAGTCCATTTCTGACAGTTTTATCCTCTTAAAACGTAATATTAAGTTTGTAAATTTGACATTCGATTTCATGTAAGGATTTTTTTTGTCCTTGCACTAGTGCAAGATGTATTAAATGCTATTACATAACATGCAATGGTCATTTAAAGAACCAAATATTAACTTTAAGCCACAGTCTTTATGCATATGACATATAACATTGCATGTTTGAGTGCAGCACTGTAATATAGTCTTTGGTGTTATTGGACTGAATGCCTTTCTTGTAGCAGCTGAATGTTTCTACTGATGGATTGAACTAGACCATGCATCATTTAGTACTTTATTTGGTGTACTCCACTGCTATGCTGATAGTTACTGAAAATCAAAGAGTGCCTTTATATCAGTCAATTGTACAATGTTTTCTGTCATGTTCTTAGCACTTTCTTGGATAAACTGGTTATGATATCAAACATTTAAAAAGTGAGCATCTGTGCCTTTTTCTAGTCATGGTCAATTAAACAGGTATTACATTTCAGCATTTGTAAAACAAGGAAAAAAATGAAAATGTTACTTTTTTTTTTTTCAAATAAAGCTTGAGCAGGGCAAACAATTGCATACCTACAATATTATTGCTTTTCTTTGTAGTCTTAGCTTTGCATTTCATATACAGTACTGTGCAAAAGTCTTTAATATTCAATATATTCAATATTAATCATATCACATTTTGTTTATTCTTTGTTTTAGTTTTAGTACTTTGTAGCTTTACAGACTGCAGTCCATCTGTTTCACTACATAGTTTGTTAGTCCTCTCTACTGACATCAAGCACAGGTCAGGTACTGTCTGGACAGTGGATCATTCTCAGCATTGCATTGATATAATGTGGTGGTGGTGGAGGGTTAGTGTGTGCTGCACTGATATGAGTGGATCAGACAGTCCGTGTCACTGCTGGACTGAAAATAGTCCAACATCCAACATGGTGTCCAGCCACTAGCATCCAGTAGCCAGCATCCTGGGAGAACTAACGAAAGATTAGAGGAAGCTGTGTAACGAAAGATGAGCTGCTGTCTCTGTCTTTACATCTATAAGGTGAAGCAAAAAGGGTCATCTCTAATAAAGTGAGTGAACAGTGTTTTAAAACTCTAACAGCACTGCTGTGTCTGATCCAATCATAACAAAACAACACACACTAACACCACCACCATATCATTTTCAGTGCAGTGCTGAAAACGACTCATAATTAAAAACAGTACCTGATCTGTGCTAATCCTGGGGAGGTCATGACCATTACAGAACAGACTGAATAGGACTAACAAAGTATTTAGAGCAACACATGGAAGTACAAATTGCAGTGACCACTAAAATGTAAATAAAGTTTAAGCAAAACGCATAGCAAAACATACAGAATGCCTAAGACTTATACACAGTACTGTATTCAGGAAATGGGTCAAGTACGGGGCACCACTGGTCTGCTTGCTCTACCACAGACCTAGTTCACATTGACAAGAAAGCCTGAAACTCAGGATTCCTGGAGAGGTTGACATTAAAGGCAGACCACCATAAACCAAGAATTCAGGAACACCTGCCTGATGGATCTAGGGCTTTTACCTGAATCACACACAATTTAAAAAAATCACCTCACATGAGTGGCTGTCAGTGGAGCACTGCTTTCAGTGCTGAACCTCCCAGGTTTGTGTCCCACCTCTGGAAGGTTTGTCTTTCAGTTCTGAGTGACACACTGATGCACTAATCATAGTGGCCTGAAAGCCAGGTGTCCCTCTGTGGTTGCTTAGCACAACTTAATCAGGGCATGTTATGGTGAATTGGTTTTCTGTGCCTCTGTATGTATGAAGCACAAAACCCTCTTTCCACTAGGCTAAGCTTCCTGGGTTTCATTGTCTATCTATGCTCGTTCATCTTGCCAGGGACTTTCCCTTTCCCTGAGTCCTAAAACTCGCAAGTCATAGAGCTAGGTAAGCGTAGTGTGTGTTAACCAGGGGTGCCCCTGCGTGACAAAAGGGTTTAACCCATTTTCCTTATTCTAACCACATTCAGCCAAATCTCTAAACTAGAAAAGGTGCATGTAGCCTCACTTTGGCACATAATCCTCATGGGTCTAGTAAGTTCAGTGTTAACAAGCTGACTCATGTATGTTAGTGAGGAGCTCTGCCTTTTCTAGCTTGTATCTCTTTCCTAATTCTCAAATCCAGTGCACATTTAGAAGAGTCGGCTCCTTGATCATTCTGAACAAAGGCATATTATCTCCAATCTTGATAAATACATCACAGCTGTAAACATGTGATGAGTATTAAACAGAGAACGGCAGGACACTCCCAAGCGACATATTATGTAAACCTACACCAGTAGGTTCAGTGCTTATTAACAATATAAAGTGTGTGCTCCAAGCAGGTGTTAATTACTCATCATTATGTGATCAAGGAAAGCAAGAGACAAGGCTAAAATAGAGGCTCAGCTGTACGATAGCAACAGCAAACATGTGGCACGGACCCTGAACGACCACAAATTATAGCCTACCACAAACAAACACACACCTCTCTTCTGACCCTTTACTCTTTCCACAGCCTTTAATCTTACGAGTCTCCCACTTAAAGCCTATAGTATTAAGTACTGCATGTTTGCATATGTGTCTGTATTAGCATTGATGTTAATTCACTTATTGACTGTTTTCACTCAGTCCTTATGTCTGTTCCATTAGTCTCTTCCTGCTCATTTCTTAGTCTTTGTGTTACTTGTGTATTTCATCTTGTCATTCAGTAAACCAAAAACATGCACACTAGCGTCTCTCTGTGTCCTTATTCCCTGTACTGTGCGTGTTATTAAAATAATAAATCCATTCTGTTATATTCCCAGCTCACATGGCTGTGTTAGGCTATATCATGGAAAATTATTTCTATGTCGAAATCGAATCATCGCAATTAAGACAAATTCAGTTCCTTGAATTCGCTTTTGTCAGTTAAGACAAAATACGTCCGTCATGCCACTCACGATTTTAAATATTCCATTTATAAATGAAGTACTTGCAAATTCATGATCCTATACTTTCTAAGTGAAAGTACCGAACATCAAATACCCTTGTTGTCAAAAACAAAAAGGAAGAGATGAATAATCTCATTTAAATAATTTCCCATGTGAGTTTTAGTAAAGTTCAGCGAGCAGAATGAACAGTTCTCTGTTGCCCCTCTTGCTCATTAATCAGGCTTCAGAGTTCTGCATCACATCACCGGAACAATAAATGTGGACCTGGCAACAGCACCCACTAAAGCTTCTTCACATTGTTCTTGCTACAAGCACGTTTCATTTTTAGTACACTCTTAGTTGCAGGAATAATCCCTGGATAACATACTGAGCACACTACATGCAGGGCCAAACTTTTGTAGACAGTATTTCTACTCTTCTAGTCTTTCTATTTTTATTTACTGCTAAAATGTGCAGAATACAAAGGACACTGTCTTGCAGTCTTCACACAAACATACTTTACTAAAACTTTAGTTAGTTTTGCACAAAACTCTTGGGCTTATTATACATTGAACACTTAAAAAAAAAATCAAGATCAGGATCATTTCTCAAATGGTTAATCATTAGCGTTTTCCCTTCTTAAATTAATTGTGTTCTGTTGTTTCTCTCAGTTAAACAAGCAGTTCCCATTGGATGTTTTTCTTGTGCCTTGGGAAACCACAGGTCACCCCTGGGTATTTAGGCCAATCTGCTGGTGAATATATAGTACACCAATTTCACAACTGAACATATCTGGCCATCCATGTCAAGTACTAGATAGCACCAATACAAAAAATGAAGAAAACTCTATATAATATATAATATAATTATTTTATAATTGTAAAAGTGAAGCTGGTGGGGAAAGTATTTTAGTTGTAGTTTCTTAAAACTGGTAATGTTACTGAAGACTTTCTACATTATTCTACATTATTCTACATAATAGCCCATTTAAAACATGTATCTCACATTCATCTAATGCCACAGTGCACATCCTGTGTGAACGGGAAAAGTCACATAACACAAGTACACTACGTAATTTATGACTCCTGTGTCGAGAAAATGTATATAGAGGTTAGAGGTGGATGTCATCTGCATTAAACATTACGTAATGTCACAGCATGTACATATGCAGCTCATCTTTCAGCTCTGTTTCACTCTTTGACAAA
>JAUZST010007287.1:0-14275 GCA_034779995.1 Parotocinclus haroldoi | reverse complement strand
CATATATATATATATATATATATATATATATATATATATATATATATCCATCCATGTATCCAAATGTTCTGTTGTAAGTTTTTTTTATAAACTGCCTTTATTTTAGCTCTGTGTTTTCTCTGCAGAACACAGCCCCATTTCTGTGCATCATAAAAATAAGCATCAGAGCTCTACAAAGTTTGGCACCAAAAGCAGATTTTACCTTCTTCTTGGCCAGCAGGAGGTCCTGATAAGCACTGGAGCGTAAGAACCGGGTATAGCTGTCACTCTTCATTAGCATGTAGATATGGTCCTGAGGATGAGAAGAGAAGGACTCTCTACAGGGGGTAGATTATAGGTAGACTCTTAATGTATTGAGCTTTAAAGGGACTTTAGGTGGTCATGGCTTGTCTTCTGTGGACCTGATCCTGACCTTTGAAAATGTAACAAGTTGAAAGTATAACAGTTCTGAATATTTTTAGATTACCCAGAGTCTAAACATGAGTTTTCAGCTAAATCTCTGATTTTAGACTGCCCCTGGTGTATACGAAGTGTTACCACCAGGTTACACATTAAAACGTTTCGTTTCTCAATATAATATAGTAACATAATAATATAATAACCTCACATTTTCCTAAATGGGCCATGTAGACTGCTCTTCCACCCGAGCACCTCTCATTTTCTATACTTGCTTAATCCAGTTTAGAGTCACAGACAGCCAGGGTTTAACCAGCAGAACAGGGTGAATGGTAGGAGTCAACTTTAGTCGAGACACACACAAGTCCAGTGGCCAGGTCATCATCTCTGGAGTTGTAAGGTGTCAGCTCTAACCATGTGCCTATCTTGATATGTTGTTCAAATATATAAAGACATCATATCACAGTCACTTGCCTGGGCGTCCTCGAAGCTGTAGCGTCCAGGGTCTTTGAGGTTCTGGCTGGTGCGCTCATAGCTTTGTGAATCCAGGTTAATGGAGCTGGGAGCACCTTCAGCCAGAAACTCCTGCCAGATCTCCTGAGCACGTGCAGGTACATCCTGTAGGGGGCGCCGCTTCAAATCCTGCACCGCCAACCAGAATCTAAGCCAACGACATAAATGAAACAGAATAGATTATTTTAATATTTTAATGTTAATTATAATCAATTACAATTCTTCAGTTTATAATATGCATTATAAGACAGTTTCCTAATGCATATCGCTTCTCTGGGGGAAAACAATCTAAATTCAGTATATGTTTTTTATTTTTATTTTTGGATTCTCTTCATAAAGTCAAAGTATCATAAGTCGGACAATTGTAAAACATATGTAGCTGTGTAGCTGTATATGAAGTAACAAAATGAAGTAGGGACTATAAGCTAAGGAAGTGTGTTGGTCATGTTTTCAGATTTGGTATGCTGATATCCATTGATTGAAACAAATCTAAAGCTGTTTTTACTGTAGTTGCATCTCACAATGACTACATTTATTAATAAAAACACTGATTCATTTCATTTAGTTGTCTTAGTCATTTTTCTCATCCCTTTTCCTATTTCATTTTTTTTTATTTAAGATGAGTAAAATCTTGTCTCAATCTAGAGCTGCATGCAATGAATTGATTCCTGCTGGCCCTTGATGCCACCACACAAACAGAAAGTAATCCCCACTTTCTCACTTCTTGTGCTCTGGATCGTATATAAGGGAACCTAAGTGCATGATCTCCCAATTTTATAAGAAGTGCAACACCAGCCAAACGATCCTCACTATTTAGTTTGGTTACGCTGATGCTGCAAAACTTTGTCTTTAATAAAACTTAAGGACTAGACTTGAATGTCACATGACCTGGGTGTGACTTGACCTAGACTTAGCTTGGCCTTGATATAACTTGGCATGGGCATTGCTCGATTTGTCCTTGACTTGATTTGGCTTGACCTGGATGATAATCCTTTCTCCGAAGCACTTTTGTAACATATTTACTTTTCACTAAATCACAAAAGAATGGTTTATCTGTCACTAGTGACTTTTTTACATGAATAGTCTCATACATTTCTAAGGCTTTGTATTCACAGGCAGAAAATAAATGTAATTCCAGCCAGACTTTAACATGACCTGAATGCATGATTGAATCCATGCAGAGTTCCATGGTGAAAATGAAAACTGGAACATTACATGACAGAGATACTTTTTTTCCCCCATTATTGCACTCATAAACCACAAGTTGTGAGGAGAATGTGTTGAACTGAAATGGAAAAGACAAAATGTTTGCTTTCCTCCCTCTGTCCCCACATAACGCCCTAATGTATCTCTATTGATCTTGGTACACTCTGCAATATTGAAGCATTTAGGCTATTAAGAAGCCCTGGGGAGAGGCCCAGAGTCGAGAGTTCATATCATATCTACTCTCCTCGTGGTCTCATAAGTGGCCTAGGCCTGCAAAAGATAGCATCCCCAGAAGCCATGTGATTCGGCTATGAGATAGCAGGCGAAAGTGTGGACTGGGCCAAAGTGCTTTATCGCTTGTACAGTTGCCTGAAGGTTCAGTGGACCTCGGCTTTATCTCTAAAGCTCACTTCAGGGCCTTCCTTTCCCATGCCGACCCCAAAAAGAGCTACCCAGTGATCCCCTCTGACTCCCTAATGATCTTCATATCTGAATAAGAGAGTGATGCTCCACCAAGGATTAGATGGATTAAAGATTTAGATCAAAGATGGTATAAGTTTTAATTCTGACTTATAGCTGCTTTGAGACACTACTCCATTGTAAAAAGCGCTATAGAAATAAATCTGACTGTGAAATAAATCTGAAAATGATCTTCTAAAAAGACTTTTAAAAACACGAATTTTGTGTCTCTACAGAGTCTCACACTTCATATGGACCTGTGTGTCTTTCGTCCACTGTCTCACAACTTTTCTTCTAGCACTAATCTCTGAATAAAATCACAGTGGAGCTTGATAATAGAGGTAGGAAGCCATTTAGAATGTGATCTATTTCCATTATTTTCCCCATCATCCTTCCTTATCACAGGTTAGTGGTTTGGAAAGCAGGTCAAGGCATTAATGATCCATATGCTGCATTACAGCAGGAATTCAAGTAATACATGTTAACAAAGCAAGACAAACTTCTTAGAACCCACTGAAACACCAATGGATCACCAATGTCCAACCCCTTATATATAATTTAATTTATTCAATGCAGAACTTGTGTTAATGTGCCAGGATGTCCAATTCTGCCTAATCACATTTCATATTGAAGTGTACTAAAAATAATCAGAAATGTTAAAATGGATTTGAACATTTCTGATATTTTTTGCACAGTATCATGGCTGATCAAGAAATTTAAAAACACTTTACCAGAGAGTATTTTTGGAAACAAGCTTTCATGCTCACCGCAGGTTCTCTGAGCTGAACTCAGATTCCAAGAACTTCAGGAACTGGTCACGGCCCACTGGGTCTTTGAGAGCCTCATCCATGGAAAAGCCCCACTTCCTAACCCTCTGCTGGCTGGGGTCTTTACTAAAAGATGATAAATAGAGCATTATATGTAGAGCATGCGTGATAGAAATAATGAAGAAGTGTGAGAAACTTTATTAAATGTTCTGGTATATGGTTCATGGTAAGTAGTGACTACCCCAAAAACTTGAGCTAAAAAGATGGAACACGAATTGGACAAGACATCAGTCCATTGTAGGTAACGACTATTTGAGCATTCAAGCCTCTTATGGACATGGTTTTAGATGTTGAAAAAACCTCATGCAAACCCTTTAAGAACATGGGTCAATAAAAATGTGCAGCACCAACACCAACATCTGCACCACTGTCCTCCTGCTCAGCTGATATGTTCTGGTAATAAAGGCAGCACAGTATAGAAGTCGATCCCTGAACCTAATATTAACCTGTAATGAATCACGTTGAATAAATCATTAAATTACATTTGTCACCATTATTATACGCTCCTGGTAAAATGGATTTTTACATAATTTATCTCGATAATGTGACTTAAAGGACAGCATGGCCATTCTGATCTAAATTTAAAGTTTAGAGGAGGTTTAACACTTGCAGTGCTAAAAAAAGAAAGACACTACATTGCCAGAAATGTGCTGAGGTATAAAATCAAGCAGACACTCATCGACAAACATCGGAAGTAAAACTGGATGGGCTCATGTTCAATGATCAAATCTAAGTACTGTTATTGTGAAGTGGAAATATCTAGTGGTCGACTGACATGGATTTTTAAATGGCCAATGTCAATATTTACAAAAACTACTAGCAATAGTATACTATTTTGGCTATACTAGTAAAAATACACAAAGTTCCCAGGTAAGAACAGCAAGACGACGCTTTTTCTTCCCGTAAATGGCCCCACCCTCGGTGAATGTCTAAGCTCAACATTAATGCAATAGAGTGTAACGTAATGTAGCTCACAAGATGGTATCAGACCCAAAATCTGAGACTAAACATCTCATAAAAAGGAAAGTGAAAGCACCAAACCTGGCTTCCATCTCCCAAAAACTGCAGTCATCACTGATCCATGGGTTTGATGGCTCCAGCGGGCAAACAAATGGATCATAGTCCAAATACTGCTCTGTGTAGCTCATCAGCCTGCAACACAATGAAAGCAAAACTTGTGAGTAATTTGTCAAATACAGAAAGAGCTCAAACTGTATGAATACCTCACAATGTTGTGTTTCTCTATTGTACAAGAACCTCCTGATCCAACACTGGATGGAAATCTCACAATACAATACATGACCACATCCAATATAAATAATACTCACACTGTACAAATACTTCACCACATCCAATATAAATAATACTCACACTGTACAAATACCTCACCACAGACAATACAAATAATACTCACACTATGCACATACCTCACCACATCCAATATAAATAATACTCACACTGTACAAATACCTCACCACATACAATATAAATAATACTCACACTATACAAATACCTCACCACAAACAATACAAAAAATACTCACATTGTAGAAATACCTCACCACAAACAATACAAAAAATACTCACACTGTACAAATACCTCACCACATACAATAGTCATATAGAGATGGTGAACAAAGAGAAATATTGCAGAAATGTGTGTAATATCACGACTCTAAAAGTCTGAACTATGCTTTCCAAAAGCTACAAAAAGTCAAAACCATGACTAAACAGACCAGTCCAGTCCAGAGTTTTAAGCTAAAGGATACATGTATTGATTAACTATCAGAAACTCAAAGGTTCTTGAAGGTATCCCTAGGTGTGAGAATTACTTTCCCATCAGTAAAAAAAAGTGAAAAGTGTTTAGTAATGTACAAAGAAGTGTTGCACTTACATTTCTGCTACTTTGGACATCTTCATACAGTGTCTGTCGAGCTGTGTGTTCAGGAAGAAGATCTGTAAGATATGACAGGGCAAGGCTTGAGCATGTATCATGACTAACCTTAACTCTTGTAGACTGTGATGGTCTAGTGTTTAAATTATGGATATGAAAGTCTGCCAATGAAGGCATTAATTAAATTAAGTGAAAATTGATAATACAGAAATAAAGTATTTATTCATAAAAGAGTTTTAGGAGAATCAAATACTTCACCACATATTTAGGTCTGGGCTGATTTTTCAAACCATGGATACCGTAATAACCCCAGAAGTTTTTTTGTAGTTTATATTATGTCGCTTTTTAGCATCAATGGCCATTCAGTGACACAAGGAGGATATTTCAATAGTAAGTGTCATAATTTTTGTGATCGGACGTTTCATATTGTAGCATTGATCACAGCCAGGGTCGGACCGTCCTGGCTCCAGAGATCATTGTCGTGACTTGCTAATCTTATTCATTTGGGTATGTGTTGTCTGTGTGCGCTGTTAAGTGTTCATGGAGTGTGCAGGACTTAGTGTGTGTTTGTGGGCGTGGTTTGTGTGAGTGAGGTGCGCCTGGAAGTTACCATCTTGGAGAATGTGGTTGCTGTATATGTGTTCATGTCAAAGATGAGTGGTGAGATATACAGTGCTAGATTGGTTCTAAAAGCTTGTATAAGTGCTGGTATTATGCTCTGTGCTGTCGTTCCAATAAAGAAAACATAATGAGCAAATCTGTTCTTTCTATGCGTTGTTCTTCTACCCTGCCGATGCAATTTGCACATGTTTAATAAATTGGGAAGTGGGTGTGGTGTGTGTGTGTGGGTGCTGTATGTGTGGGCTGTGTGGGTGTGGTGTGTGTGGGTGCGCTATGTGTGTGTATGTGTGCGGTCTGAGTGGGTGCTGTATGTGTGTGTGTGGGTGATGTATGTGTGTGTATGGGCTGCGTGTGTGGGGGCTGTGTGGGTGCGGTCTGTGTGAGTGTGGTATGTGTGTGTATGGGTGAGGTCTGTGCGGTGTGGGTGTGGTGTGGGTGCGGTCTGTGTGGGTGTGATGTGTGTGTGTGGGCTGTGGGCATGCGGTCTGTGTGTGTATGGGTGTGGTGTGTGTGGGTGTGGTGTGTGTGTATGGGTGTGGTTTGTGTGGGTGTGGTATGTGTGTGTGGGCTGTGTGGGTGCGGTCTGTGTGGCTGTGGTGTGTGTGTGTGTGTGGGCTGTGTGGGCTGTGTGGGTGCGGTCTGTGTGGGGGCTGTGTGTGTGTGGGCTGTGTGGGTGTGGTGTGTGTGTGTGTGGGCTGTGTGGGTGTGGTGTGTGTGGGCTGTGTGAGTGTGGTGTGTGTGTGTGGGCTGTGTGTGTGTGGGCTGTGTGAGTGTGGTGTGTGTGTGTGGGCTGTGTGAGTGTGGTGTGTGTGTGTGGGCTGTGTGCGTTGGAGGTTTCTTAAATATTAGATACTTTACCCATGTCGTGCATATTCTCATACTCACCTCCTTCTCTACATCCTCCTTAGTGTCCTTTCTGCTCTGTTGTGCATGTGAATGTACAGGACTCTGTGTCTGAGTGTCTTCTGCCATGCCATATACTGACTGCAAGCATACACACAAACAACCAAACACACATCCCCACACAAACATGCAAGCATAACTGCTCACTGAACTCTATGCCAGTAAAGTACATTTATCTGTGTCTGTGTAGTACACTGTATGTAGCAGATCATTATATTGATTTATATGCCACATATGCTTCCATACACAAGAGACTAACAGCATACACACACTCATACACACACACACTCCACCTTCTTGACTCTGTGTGGGTTCTTCATGCGTCGACACTTCCTGATATCCATTTCAGTAGTATTGACACATCCAGGCTGTGGGTCACATGATTTATATTTACTTTCTCAAAGTCTCCAAATCACACATCATAAGAACAGGGAAATAAGGTATTTTAATGAGAGATTAAACTATTTTTAATATTATAATGTCTCATTCCGATGAGAGAATTTTTTTATGAGATGTGTCACATAATTCAGTCTTATGATAGTGATTGCTTAATACAAACCTCCATTTTGTTTCTCATGTTTTTTCATTTTTACATCTACAGTAGTTTATTTTAGTGCAAATAAGCCACAATCTGTCCTAAAAAGTTAAGTAATAACAACCAACAAAAAGGAAACAGTTAGAATCACTGCATAGCTCGAGTGGCAAACCGCTCAGCAGCAGCACCGTGCCTTTGCCAAAAGACTGAGCATAGTTCTTTTACCTTTCATACAGGTACTGAGGGGGGGCAAAGAAAGGAATATTACTTATAATAAGACATACACTTACAAACACCATTTAGAGATTGGTACAAAAAAGTGGGAGAAGGTCACAAACACAAACACATAAAGTACCTAAACACATCAACTGAGTTAAAACAGTTTTTAGTCAAAACATGACCTAACAAGCAAGCGAGCACACCACTGGTAAGGTAGTTTCACACACACACACACACACACACACACACACACACACACACACACACACACACACACACACACACACACACACACACAGTGACAACCTTGTGTTCTTAAACTCTAACTCCCGTTTCTGCTCAAGGATAAACTGCATTGATTGGCTGTTGGGGTGACCAGCTGTTTACGGATGCAACACGGTTGCATACGGTTTGCCATAGACATATTATAATTTTATTTTATTATTATATTTATTTTTATCTTTAGTTTATGAAACCTTGATCGGACGTTGATTGGACGGCCTTTAAACAGCATTTAAGTCTACATGGAGTTCTGAGTTCAAATTTGCAGCACTGTGTCTGAGTGAGCTTTATTAACCATTCATATAGCTGCTATCGATCTGGAAATAAATATCTACACACACCACAGGTCGGTGGACGTCCCAGAAGGCTCTTTCCTGACTGTCGAGGATCTTCCTTTCAGTCTTATCTTTTTTTCTGTCAATCCTAAACAGCAGAGGGAAAACACAGGAAGTACACATGATATAGCCTTATTATTGAAGGCTGTCAAATTTCCTGAGAATGAGTAACATGCATAAATCACTACATGGTATTGCATAGACTTATTCACAGCAAAAAGATAAAAAGTTTAACCTCTGATGACATAGTAGTAAAGAAGTGTAACATACCCAGAAAACCAAGCCGTGCTTTAAATCTCACGCAAGAACCTGACTCAGAAAAGCATGCCATCAACAAGCCTGTGAGAGTAATGCATTAATTTCTGTTCCTGTCACTTTACTCTTACATAACCAACATCTACTACACTTTCTACACAGTTCTACTGCACTTTCTTTCCCTGGCTGATTGTCCTTTACTTTCCTGAGTCATTCCATTTATCACTGACTCTGCACTGCAGCTCAGAATATTGAACATCTTCCCTCAGGAATGTCAGGAGAAAAAATGGTGCCATGTCAAACGACATATGGCTTGGGATGGCCTGAGGGCTGTACAATACATAAGACTGTGGACTGTTTTAAATGAGATGCTTCCACTACGTAGCCAAAACTATGTGGACACCCTTTTGAACTTACATTTATGTTATTCATCAGACACTCTTATCCAGAGCAACTTACAACTGATACAATCTTACAATACAAGCAACTGTGGGTTAAGAGCCTTGCTCAAGAATCCACAAGTGACAGCCGACAGAAGTGGGATTTGAACCCCGGACGGGGGTTCAAAGTCTTCTTAATTAGATCTGGTTTTTTCAGCCACCTTTTTTCACACAGTCATCAAGAAACATTTGGAGGAGGTGGTAAGCTCAATGATTTGTAACTTATATTAGGCTATTAACTGTTTGTTCATCAATCCACAATACTATCTATGAATAGAGGAAATTCAGTGCTGCTGCTACTTGGTTTTGCAAAACACAAATTGCAACAATGTATATTAGGTCATTAAAAATGTAAGGCTAATAGCAAAATTATTTAAGTCATGCTGAAGAGCTTGTTGACCTTCGCACATGTTTCTGTAAATTGTCATTAAACTGGTATCCTGATTTACTGTAGAACTGATACGCCTTTACAAAGTATAACCCAAACAATTGAGGGTTTAAGGTCCTTCCCCAATGGCTCAACATCTTCTGTAGAAGCAGTTTCAGCTCAGTTCCTTAAGCCAAGTTCATAAAACAATCACTACTACAAACTGCTTCCGTCATGTATTGCATTTCTATGGATGAGGAACAGCATATGATAATTATGTTCATCACAAACAATTGGTGTAAAGCACACTAGCCTTGGACCCTGGATTGTTTGAGTATCCATAGCATATGTATAACAATGTGTATATATGTATATGTATATGTGTATGTAAAACAGATATGTTTTGATTTTTAGAGACATTTTACTTACAAAAACTTACATTTGAATCTAAAATAGCTTTGCTTTAGGTTATTGAGCTTAAAGTTAAGTATAGAATCGCTTAATGCAATAATATTATGTCAGTGCACAGTCCTCACAATAATAGATGTCTGTGTGTGTCTGTGTGTATGAACGCTAAGTGAAGGTTATATTTGCTTTCAATGGAAAAGTCAACAGCCGTTGCCCTGACGACAGTACTTACTTGACCTGAGCCTCAGCCTGCATGAAGATGAACTCCCACTTTCTAGAAAAAGCACGCTGCAACCTCGCCAGGTTCTCCTAAAAAGACACAAACAAAAGAAAGAAAGAAAGGAAACAGGTGGATAGACATATGGCCGTAAAAATAGAAAGAAAGAGAGATGAACAGGAGATTACGGAAAGGACATAACAGGAACAAAATAAAACGGAACGAAAGATTTTTTTAAGAGCAAAAAATACATTTAGGCCGAATAAAAGAAAAAATGACAGAAGAAAGAAAGATGATGAAATGACAAAGGCATATACACAGAAATAAAAAAAAAGAAAATACAGCCAGATGAGAGAAAAAGAAAGATAGAAAAGCCAGAAAAAAATAATACATTACTTATTTATTGGTAATACTGGGCATTGAAAACTGTTTGCAAATATTGAGAATATAATGTATATTTTTATTAATGGACACAAATTGCCTAAACTGATTAATTGCATAATTACTTTTATTATGTAATCATTGACAATGTGGGATAAAAAGGTGTCAGGTGTTTTCATTTAAAAAGAAAAAATGGAGTAGTTTGGTTGAGGTTTTGAAGCACAAGTCAAAGCACAAAAAGATCTACAAATTGAAGAAATTCAGTGCAGCTGCTAGTCTTCTTACAAATGTGCATCTTGCTACGATCACAATAAGAGTACTGCTCTATAAGGTAAAAGGCAACATAAATTAATTGAGTTCTTTCTATGACTTATATTTGTACTACCACCCCAAAACATAAAAACTATGAAACACTATGAAAAACACCACTAAAACACTTTTTTCCTTCACAGAGGATACCAAGTGATTTAGTGTGTCAGGTGTTATTTTGTTTCATTTTTTCTGCATACGTGGTTTAAGTTTAGCAACAGTATATGGTCATCGTTATTGCATTTGTGTTTCAAAATCAAAATCTATTGGGAACAGATCAGGACTGCAGACAGGCAAGTCTTTGTAACGGGTGCAGCATGTGGCTTTGCATTGTCTTTTTGAAAAATGCATAGATGTCGTCTGAGATGTTGTCTTCAAATCAGCGTATGTTGCTCTAAAATCTCAATGTATTTTTCGACATTAATGCTGCTATCGCATAAGTATAAATGACTTTTACCAAGAGCACTGACACAGCCCTATACAATGACAGAGGCTGACTTTTGGACTCCTCATTACAATCTGGTTGATCCTTTTTTGTCTTTGATTCAGGGCGCATGACGTCCGTTTCTTCCACAAAAGCTCAGCAATACTGATTTATCTGACCACAATATACGTTTCCACTGTGTTATGGTCCATTCTCGATGCCTCGAACCCAGAGGAATCAACACCACATCTGGACATGGTTAACATAAGGCTTCTTTATTTCACAGTAAACTTTTAAGTGGTATTTATAAAGGTGACCATGTGGTTCTATCTATATGATCACGGGTTCAGTTTGCACCCTTGTCCTTTATGCACCAAAATTCCTCCAGATTCCTCAAATCGTTTAAAGATCATATACACTACAAAAAAAGAAATATGGAAATTCCTACCAATGTTTCTTTGATGTTCATTATTTCAATCATTCAATCATCAATATAATATTTATTGATTAATTGGAGATCCTCTGCCCATTTTCTCAATATGAAGCATTGTGTGGACACCAATTCAGTTCATGTAAAATCAGAAAAGACATGAAATCAGGTCAGTACTGTTCACAATTAAATAAGTTTAAAAAAAATTCTGATTTTGGGTTTTACACAATCATTTGCAGAACATCTGTGTTGAGTGTAATAACAATTAAATCCATTTATTTATCATCTATTTTGTGTGTGTGTGAATTCTGTACATGCGTCATCCAGTTGTTTTAGTTGTTTTCATTTTTAATTTCCATACACTGCACTCCTGATAGTTTATCCAACCCATGTTATGAAAGACAACGTTTCACATCGAACCCAGTCGCTGCTGGCTGTAATAGCTCAGTATTTTCTCTCTCTGTGGGCTGAAAGATGTAATGCTCCTTACCGCTTCATAGTCTGCGAGCTCCAGTCGGGTTTTGTTCTGCATCGTCCGCTTGCACAGATAAATGGCTGTGAGAGAGCGAAGGGAGCACAGGGAAAGTAAGAACACGAGAGAAACCTCAAGAGAATGGATTTCAAGCATGTTCCTCCTTTACACGTTTGCACACACCCACATACACCGCTCACAGAAATTAGGAGATATTTCATTCCTTATTTTCATAATTTTTGCTAGCAGAATATTTAAAAAGCTGCATTTCTGCTCTTCCTGATTAGCAGCTCAGTCTGGGTGAGTTTATAGTCAGATAGTTTGTAAGTCATCACTGGTCACTAGAGATCAGCAGCAAAATGGTTTTACTAACTCTGACTTTCCTCTGGTTCCATGGAGCTTAATTTTGTACAGGGCATGATGTATATGAGCGAATGGAATGGAATTAAGTTCTACCCTATACCAAATCAAAATTTAACAGATTGCAACCACATGTTGTTCTGTGAATCTTTGTTGACTGCTTTTATTGATTGCTGTAAATATTGGCTTGGATGTGGAGCATATTCTGTAAATATATTTTTTCCTGGACCTTTGTGTACAATTTACATGGGGGCTCCCCTGGATTGCGCACACAGACCCATCACCCATTTATCTAGACCCACAGCCAGACACCCAGACACAGTACCTCTGTATTTGTCCGTACACACTCGCCTTGGGTGCACTTTTTTAGACACATCTAATTTATTGCGCCCCTTGTAGATGTAAAGTCAGAGGCAGCAGCTCATCTGCTGTTTCACAGTTTGTGTTTGTCACTCTAATCCATCAGAACTGCTCACAGGATGCTGGTGGCTGGATATCTTTAGTTTGAAGACTAATTTTTTTAGCCCAGTAGTTATACTGAGGTGTTTCAAAACTCCATCAGCACTGCTATATCTGATTTACTGAGATGATCCTGACCATTAAATATCACATTAATGTGGAAACAAGGAGGTGTCCAATTGGAATACCTCCTCTGTTAGATTTCAGTTACAGAGAAATATCTGCAAGACTTAAAACACAGTAGCTCACCATAGTCTGTATTCTCCGGCTCCCAGCAATTCGATGGCCAGAAATATGGAGCCTGTAATGAAGAGAGAGTGTGAGACAGAGAGAAGCTGCAGAGGAGTAGTGATGATGATTAGACGTCTTTCTTAAGCACACACAGATTAATAATCACACCTTAAGTGACACCAACACTGTGGATCTTATTTTCTCTGGCTTACCTGCCTATCAGTTTTAATTTCCTGCTTTATTAAACAGCATGAACAAAATAACCTTAATATGCCTACTCTTGCTAAAGGAAATTATTTGAATATTAGAGCAGTATTCATTCAGCAAATTCTCTTGAAGCTCTGTTATCATTTTATGGTTTTGCTATTTAGACTAAAACCAACAAAGCAAAAAAGAATGTTGGGTGTAAAGCATACACATGTTGACTTTTACCTCTTCAGACCTGTTATGAGATCGTCAGATTAACGATGCGCTTTTGGGCTTTGTTTACCTAATTTCAGAACGCTCTGTTGTCAAACGTTGAAGAGTGGATGCCTTATCCAGGAAATGTCTCTGCTGGTGTTGTGTGGACAGGATACATCAGTTTAGCCCGGGTGTTTTATCATTTAACGACACCACATGTCTCCAAATAGTACAAACAGTTACACCTTTTCAACAATACATTGCCGTGAGTCTCATGGTATTTATCACACCCTATTAACTTGCGTTCTGGGCTATTAGTCCTGGAGGTGCTTATTTAGGAGTGTAAAGCTAAAAAAAAAGCATCATTATGACATCTACTGTCAATCTTAATGGATCTAATTACTACTTTTATAATGACGGATATGTGGATAAAAGGGGAAGACTTATTTCTTATTTTGGGATATGTAACTAGGTAATTGCTCGGTCTGTCGTTACGGGCTGTATGATAGTAGGGGAACTTTAGGCTTGTGATTTAATGAGCGACCTTTAGGAGACATGGGGATTTTACCAATTTTTCTATGTACATGATTTAATCATTTTAATCCTTAAGGTACATAATGAGTCAAAAGTCACTTGCTGCATCATGGACTTCTTGCAAAGACTGTTGTGGTTTCTCAGCTGGTAGTTGTTCTTCAGACGATCTCTGAATTTGGCTATTAGTGATGTAACAGTGCAGTGTGACAGTGGGGATCTTTCTGGTCATCGGCAAAATACATTTTGTTAAATAAACTGCTCACATAAATTAGGGGATATTTCATTATGAGACATTTCATTTTGAAGTGCCTCTAATATTTGTTAGCAGTATAAAATAAAAATACATAATTATATATATATATATATATATATATATTATTATTATTATTATTATTAT
>JAUZST010007286.1:0-14276 GCA_034779995.1 Parotocinclus haroldoi | reverse complement strand
TTACACATTATATAATAAATTCAGTGTACAGTTTCTGCTGCACATATATTTGCATTTACCTTTAGTACCTTCTACACATTTCTATCAATCTGGTAAAATGTAATTAAAGAATGTAAATTTTGGTTTCTGGTTTTTGCAGTTATTATTTTTATGGTTCTGTGCATATGCGTAATAACATAACCCTGTGATAAAAGTGCATGAAACAAATTTCTAAGAACAACAATGCAGTTACATGAACGCTGCTTTCGACCCACTGTTTAATATGGATATTTTTCCTTTAATATAACCCACTGTAACAATGGTATTTAAACACCAACTAGTTACCACAGATATAATAAAACCTTATCTATCTAAGCTCATTACACCTTTGACAGATCTCATGTGCTTCCTGTTGTTATGGTAACATTGACACATATAGCAGCTCCAGGCATGCTTGTTCTTACAGTCCAGATTGCATATTATAAAATGCATGGTCCAGGTTATAAAACCCCATTGAATAAGCCAGGCTCAAAGCATACCTGTGTTTTCAAATTTTGTGTTCCTGCATCACAGTGCATAACACACACAACTGTCAACAAATAGCCTCTAATGCTGAATTATTGGTAATCAAACAAACAAAACGTTGTTTTTTTTTTTACTACACTTCTCAACTGGAATACCAAAATGTAAGCGTGTACTTTCTGGAGATGAATGCTGAAGTACATTCTGTTTACTTTGCCACCTAATGCAGCTGAATAATTTCAACCACAGAGGCCACAATCAATTAAGCCAATAGTAATGACCAAACGCTGCTCTGATCAGTAGTTCAGTTTGCATTTTCCTGACAGGCACAAAATAAATGAATAATAATAAGATTGTGCAGTTCATTAGGACACAATGACTTAAAAATCAATCATCATTTTTGGAAAGTTGTTTGAACTTTGCATGAATCACTGAATGTGTTGCAAAATATGCAAGACTGGCAGATCTGGTGAAAGGAAGCTCAAAATGAAGCACCCCAAAAAGTCTGCAGAAAGCTTGATAACAGGGATAGTTTACCAGAGTGCAAGAGCAGTGAAAGATGCTTCAAATGAGAAACAAGTGCTACACGGTGACTGTGCAGTAGAGTGTATGGTCATCCAATACTGCCAAAACAGACTGACCTGTCATGAAGCATGGACAGGATCACATTGTCCAGTAGTTCTTGTGGGATCCTCTTCATATTCATTTTGAAATAATGTTTGTGAGCAGTGTACTGACCTAGTGATTTTCTTAACATTGCATTTCCTCCAATCTACACCCAATGCAGACGACTGAATCTGCAGCACTTCAGAACATTGTAATGTATTACAATAATATTGAAGGTATTATTTGTAGACACAAAGAACATGGTGGTGATTTACATTAGAAAACAGAGGACTTTATTACTATTGGTTTGCAAAAATGGTTACAAATTAGTCTTAAGCATCATGCTAAAAACAAGTATGATCCAGCCTAAAAATATGTGACTGTTTGGCCAGATCACCCAGCAGAGTGTTATACAAAAAAGGAAACAATTAAGAAATCAGCGCATTATTATTTATGCTTTATTATGTTTGTTATGCAAGTACTTTTTCAACATTATGTTTTATTTAAAGCATTGTGAAAATATTTAAAGCATGAAGCAAGTACTGTGAATCAAATCGAATGGTGAGCTAAGTGTACTGTTACACCCCTACAGAGTATTAAATGATGATAACAGTCTGACGTCTCAGAAGGTAAGATAGCCTGCAGTTAGCAGTGATAGAAGCTACTGGCACTGAATCATTTTAGAGTAGTAAATAAGCTCCCATGAGGCCGGCTGAACTGTATTGTGCAATCCAAATGCTCTACAAACCTCCCTTAAGGGTCTTTCCTCTGCCCACTAATTCAGTGCTTACTGATGCACATGCTGTGTGATGTGAGCCAGGTGGACAGGGAACCTTTTCCTGCTCGCTGGGCATCTTCAGTCTTTCAACAGTGCTTGTACTGGTACGCTGAGATAGTGTTAATATATTCGGGAAACAATCTGATTCATCAAATGTAGAGACCTGCTAATAGTTTTAATATTATGATACTAATATTACACCATCAAACCCTCAAATGTATATACACAGCTTACAGTTTTTTCTTCCTTTGTATGCCTTTTTTTTTTTTTAAAGAGATCTGTCAGCACGGGTATACATTCAGCACACAGAAAGAAAAATTGCATCATGCTCTTTATGGGGGTGGTAACACTAGGTATGCGAGAGCAGACAAGTCTGTTTCTACACCACTTTCTCTATAAGCTTGTCCACATATTAAACGCATCACCTTACCTAACCTCAGAGGCTTTTCAACAAACATGAAGCTGTATCCGGGGGACAAAAAAAAAGTGGACACGCTGCCTTTTGCACCTCAGAAAATCTACAACAGCTGTACAGTTTCCAACTCTGGTTTATAGAAAACAGCCAATTGTGCACACCTAATTGAGATTAGAAGTTTTTTGCCTCCCTAATTTCTCAAAAACGATCAAAAGCAACAGCTTGACTGTAGCATAAAATGGCTGAATAATGCATACCAACGTCTAACCAATCTCAGCACCTATCTGTCCAGTGACTTTTCAAAAGGATTAAAGTTGACTGATCTTAATGGCTAAAATGTGCCATTATTGACACGTGTCATTTTAACATTGTGACATTTTTGTGGTCCATCTTGCGCAACACTATTTGTCTCGCCACTCCTATTCGCATAGGAGTCTGGCTGATAACTTACTATGTGGCTTTATGCCAAGTCTGCCCAGCTGCACTGCCTACGTTCAATAAACAGTACGGCTCTGCTACTGGCGATGAAACTAAATTTCTTTTGTCAAGGAAACATATTTGCTTTTTAATGGACACTCAATTCTATGGACTAACAAACAGCATTTAACATGTTTCAATGTCTCCATGTCTAAGTCTGAATTATATTTGACAATACAAATACTCTGACAGGGCATGGGCTATATTAATTGTTGAATAATTATAGTAATTATTCAATTAAAGAAGTTGAAAAATGAAAGCTCTTGGTCATCATGAACCCTTGATCCCAACCATTGTGCTGACTACCACTAGCCATGACAACAGGGAGGAACATTTGTAATGGAGTGATCACTGATTGATCTCTAGCGCTACTGCAGCAAATTTTGAGAGTGGGATCTAATTACATGCCATCTCTGGTACTATCTCGCCTGCACAGCGGAAGCCACCACCTAACTGCCAGCGCAAGACCTGACCGGGACCTTTCAGCTAGAGTTATGCCTCATTAACCTTCAGAAATTCAGATATACATAAATATATCTGATCAGATATACATGTGCTAAAATCTTAGGCCACCATTAGAAATGCTTTAGCAACTGTATAATGACCATATATAACATGTTGTCAAAAACTGAAGCCAAAAGTTTAAAACTCCACATTATTCTTTTATTTGATCTTCACTGCAATCTTTGTAAGCTTTAGCACTTTCACTCTGACCATTCCTGATCAAGCTTCTTTAGACTGAAGAAGGGTCAACTTGGCATCCTGATGAAGCTTCCAGGTGTTGTTTTTGCTCAAAAGTAAAGCAAAGGCACTTTAAATACTTGCCACTGTTGCCTATGGAAGCAGTTTATTTTTGCAGCTTTTTAATACTGCATATAAAAGTCAATTATTCTCTTTGATTGTATTCTAAAAAGAGGCAAAACGTTTATGTTTACACTACCCCCATAATATATTCCCATGAGTATTTTAGAATAGTTTACAATACCTCTATAATATGTTCACACGCATATTTGCCCATACCGCCAATCCATATTCTATATATACTGTATCTACTGCACTTTCTGCTTATTGCACTTTGGTTAGATGCTAAACTATATTTCGTTGCATTGTAACTACACCAGTGTAATGACAATAAACTTGTCTAATCTAATCTATCTAATCTTAATCATAGCAGATTTTACAAACAACTCACTCCTAAGTTAAAATACCTGCACTGCCTCCTAGTTTAATACCACATCCAGTTCAAAATCTTACTACTGTTTTTGAAATCCTTACATGGTTTGGTGCCTAATTACACATCTGCTTTGGTGTTGAGGTGCTCTCCATCATGTTCACTCTTGTCTAGTCATGTTTGTTTTCTCATGTCCTTCCCCTAAATCACGGATGTATGGTGAAAGAGCTTTCAGTGTTGTTGGGCCTCAACTTTTAAGGGGGTTACCATCACTGTCTGGGTCTATTTGTGTTTACTTCTTTGTATATGTCCTGTCAGTTTTGCTTTGCAGTTTCACTATATGATTGCTATTCTTTTTTTAACTGTACAGCGCCCTTTGAAACGATTAATTAAATCGGATCACTATAACAAGGTGCATTCAAACATTGTTTGAGAAATGTCAAATGAACATGACCAGTAATCATTTCCTGCCGTTTGCCTGGTTCACTCTTCTCATTTCTGAATTATGGTGTGAATTTACAGCTTTCTATTATATTCAGAATGTTTCATGATTATTCTCACGTTTCATGATTAAGACAAACACTTTCTAAAAAAAATGATCATTTTGTTGTGACAGTTCATTGGATTACAAGGACTGCTGAGTTTATGGTGGAGGGCATAAAGTTAATGAACAGGCAAGAACATGCATAGTATGGATGGTTGTAAATACATAAACTCTCTGAACTATTCTTTACAGACGGGGTTTATCCCAATGAAAATTGCGTTGTCTCACAGTATCTATTTTAAAAGTTTTCAAAAAATGGGCAGCAGCAAACAACCCACTATTATTAAGGAGTGTCTACATAATATATAAGGTATGTCAGTCCTTGACATCCTCAGAACTCAATGAATTTTGACTAGAAAGATTATTGCTTGGTACTTCATTAAACTTGAACGAGCAAGCTGTGTTTTTCGTGTTTTTCTTTCTCCAACGCTTTTGTTTTCTTTTTTTTCAACACTGTATTCTTAGTGCAAATAAGTTTGGGTCCTATAATGGTTAGTAATGAAAGTCAACCCAAAGAATACCATGAACTCTGGGTTCATCAATAGAGCAAGTGTTTTGCTTTCACTTTCTATCCATTACTCACTAAATCACATTTTCAGATTTCTTAACAATTTATTATAAAATAAGCTTTGTGTTGATTTTGGCCAACTGTAAGCTAATGTGTAATAGGCTCTACTAAGATACAGTATAGACTATATTGATGTAATCATGATACACTAAACTTGTGATGAATTTGTTGGAACATATCCAATCGTAAATCAGGGAGCACTTGTACAATACAACTCCTTTAATGCGTATAATACTGTGTGGATCTCCTCGTCTGGAATGGATTCATTTAACAGGAACATAGCAACAGAGTTGATATGTGTGTAGGAACCCAGCGGTTTCAGCAGGTGAGAACTGTGAACCTGACCTAAAGCGAGTACGGAAAAATCAATGCAGCCTCTCGGAGCAGAGGGATTCCCTGCACTTTTCATGATTAATCCAATCAATCTAAAAGGGCACGAGTGTATCACACACTACTGTTCCATCCTCTTTTCTAACAAGATGCCCAAACATGCTCTACCCGGTTACCATGTACCCCACTGACCTGTTCTTACACTGTGCTTAAAAATTCTGGGACTGATGACACTTATTGATTCTGCAACAAAGCAATTATCAGCAAGAAAATTTTACCACGCCTTTTGGATTGGGTTTGAGCATTGTTTAGTGTGAGTGATTACACTAGTCAATGAACTGCACTTTGGGGGTCAAACGTACTCAGGAATGGCATAGATTGCCTACTGTGAGTACACCATTAGAGTCAAGCATTTCCATCACACATCATTAACAGGCCTCCTTCACTAACATCAATTTCAGGCTCCACAACTAATACAAAAATGTCAGACGCATCATGCCTTCGTCACCCCCTTACAATAACAGCCATATAACCAAACAGATCCTTTTTCAGATTTTTTCCTAATTAAAAATGCCTGGTCTCACAGTATCTATTAGAAAAGCTCCCAAAGAATGGTCATTTTGAACATCTATGAACTTGGCACTAACACTGCTATTAAGCCTGAACAAAGTAATGTCCAAGTTAAATCCCATTTATAACAACACACTAATATCAAAAAGGAATGTATACATAATAAAGGGCTTTTCTTCAGACAAGATGAATTATATACTGCTCAGAAAAAATGTACGAAAATAACCCCTAATTATGTAGTGTACAGTGCAGTGTACATTTTCTCATAACATTTTTATGAACTATTATTATGGGCCATTAATAACCTTGAGAATGTAACCTGAATGCGTGTTAAAACAAACAAGGCTTAGTAATTAGTACTAAATCACATATTTAGATCATGTTAATGCTCAAATTTGAAACCACTCCACTGACACTCAACTGACATTTTGAACAGCATCTGTTTTTCCTTGTGCAGTTATGCCAATATTGGTCGAGGCCTAATTTCAGTATGGTTTGGTTTTGTTTTGGTTCGGTTTCTAACCCTAGACAATACAGTGGAATTGTATTCAGTGTCTCTGTTTTTACTAAAACACGTCTCCTCATGCAAACGCATATCTTAACCAACATGACAAAACATATGGTATATTTGGTGCCCGAGTCTTGTATCAGCAATATATTGGGACACTTAATCGTTGAATGCAGGTTTGAAACTGGTCCCATTGCTACATGCGTAGAACACCAGTCACCTTGCAATGCAGTCTGCCTTTATTAACATCTGTGAAAAATGGGTTCTTTTAAAGAGCTCACAGAATTGAGTGTGCTACTGTAATAGGATACCACCAGTGCAACAAGTTGGTTCGCAAATTATCTTCCCTCTCAGATACTCCACAGTCGACTGTAAGGGATATGGTGGAAAAGAGGAAGTAACTGGGAACCCAAGCAGAGTGTTAAGGTGCACAGTGCATAAAAGTCCACAAAGCTCTGCTGACTAAACAACTGCCGAGTTTTAAAGATCCTCTCCCATTAACATCATCATAAAAACTGTGTACCAGGTGTTTCATGCCATGGAAATGCGACCTGACCTCAACCCCATCCCACACCTTTGGGACAAACTACAATGAAGATTGTGAGACGGGCCCTCTTAGCGTCATCAACATTAATGTCTGACCTCACAAATGCTCTTCTGGATGAATGGCGAAAAAGTCCCACGGGCACAGCCCAAAATCCTGTAGAAAGCATTCTCAGAAGAGTGGAAGCTGTTGCAGCTGCAAATGGGGACCAGATCCATATGAATTCCTATTAATTTATAGTAGCATTGAATGTCCTGAAAGCGCCTGTATGTGTAATGTGTGGGTGTCCCAATACTACTGTCCATATACTGTGTTTTACAGGGGCTGCCACAATCTGATAATGCAGTTTATGCTGTTCAAGACAAAGAACACAAAGTGATTTACATGAAGTTGTCATCTCCTGATAATGAATTTGGTTATAGTACATTAGACACAATTGGGTTTTCTAAACATGTTATATCTGCAAAACAGCAGGATGGAAACAGTCCGTTTTGTCACACATTATTTATCTATGTATCCATCCATCATCCGTTCATCCATCCATCCGTTTTTTTAAGTCCTCTGGTTTCTTGTTTCATGAACAACCCCAGAATCAAAATACTAAGAAATCAATGACTAATTCTAATAGGTATGACTACAATTCTACAATAAACTACACATCGTGTGACTATTATTGCACTGTTATTTGCTTTCAGGACAAGTTTGAACTGAATAAAGAGTAGCAGCAACACGCAGCGCATCAAGTTAAATGCCAGTCAGAGTAGAAGAGGCCAATCCCGTTTCGCTCTTCTGCAAAAGCAAAGGTGGAACTGCAATTTGAAGCAGCAGTAATAGCTTGGTAAATCTTCATTTAAGAACGTCTTGAACAAACAGTAATAAAGCAGGTCAGTGCCGGCATGGCAACAATTGTAAAAGAGGTTTTGAGATGGGGTAAGAGAAAAAGCAGAGGTGAACTGCATGAGATAGCATTTCACAGCAGGGAAATTCACATTTTTCACAGCGTGCACTGACCCGGCTTCCTTTTGGAGCCATTTGCATGACGTTTTAACCATGGGCAGGCTACAATGTACTGTTAAAGTAGCCGTGTGCTGCTGACCAACAGTGAAGTCAGCTTCCTCAGGAGTCATTTACATGGATTCCTGTTCTACCAGAATTAGCATCTAGCACATGCTCTACAAAATCAGATTTCGTTACATTCCCCGAAAATTAACCTACTCTGATCCGCTTACAAAAGCCATAGGCTGAGCAGACGAGCTGATTTTTATGTCCCTCCAAATCATAAACCTGCGCTAAGCTATGGAGGAATAATCTAATAAAAGCTCATAGAGGTCTTGGCTAGCAATACCTCGCTTTTTCAAGCAACAGGGTCATCCTGTGCATAGCTTCTATCATGTGCACTTTGGCACGAAACATCAGATGAACGGAGATGACATCTTGGCATAAAAGCGACCATCATATGCTTCTGTTCATTAGGCCTAGGAAATAAATACCCACTAATGCCAGCTAGGTTACGACATTCAAGAAGCAAAATAAACAAAACAGGTTTATATTGATATTGTCTGCTGCCCATGTCCTTTCCAGCACTGCTCGTTTAGGGAGCAGCTGTCCGTGCAGTCTTATGCCCTGCTGTCACTCTGCCATTCTCTCAACCTCTGTCAAGGCTAAATGAAGGCTAATGGTGGACAGAAATGGCTGTTCCTGAAACATTAACCCTTCATATCATATAACTGAATTTCATACTTGTGTGCGTTCATCAGTAATGTGTACGGGGGGTTCCCCCAAGAATGGTAGGGCTGTTTATGATACTTTAAACATGAAATAATGATTACAGAACAACTAAAATATCAGCGGCGGACAGAACTGGGCATCCTGTCCTATGCCAACTGTTCCTGTTCCTTACGATCAAAAACCACCACAATCAAGGAAAACTTGAAAAATATATATATATTTTTTTCATTTTTACAGAGACGAGAAAAGTGTTGACTGTCCCGTCCATTGATTCATCATGTTGGCACCAAATTCTGGCCCTGCCATTTATATACGTTCAGAATGAATCAAGGTTCAAGAGACCCGTTTTTGTATAACAAATGTTAAACCTCACATTAACGTCTTGTTCACAGGCTTGCAATCAGCTTGAAACAGCCTCACCATTCTTTGTTAGACTCTCTCTTGAAACAAGGTGTTCGCAGAACCACCACTCGGCTTTTTCTTTACTGTACTCTGAATAAACTCCATCATATTAAGTGGAATGTATACAGACGGGAGATTTGCATTTTAATAACTTTCAAATCATATTTCTCTTGTAAACAAATCATCTGGGGTGCTGTGCTAGAATTTTGTACAGCCTTTTGTGTTTGCACCATTGACTAAATTGGATGTGCTGGGTGTTACCATAGCACCTCCACCTCTCACAATTTTCTCCTATTAATCACTATTGTCTTATATACACACTTGCACACCAGTTGCACTAGAAGCTAGGACCGGATACTGTCACATGTGCTTGTGTGCATTTCACAGCAAGAATATCCACTTTGCAGCTTGCTGTGAAAAGCCTGCTTCTAGTTTCTAATCTGCAAACATTTCATAAATTGTGCAGTGCAGAACTATAATCAGTAGCATGCAGTCTTGCAGCAGGACATTTACTGGACTCTATGTGCATACTGACTCATAATAATTAACACAGTCAAAGTATAAACACGAATTCTGGCTAGACATAGTATATTAGTGGTCAGGACTATCAATACCATTTGGAGATATAAGCATACAACTTTCAGCTCATAACTGGGGTTATTGGGTGCCTAGAAACAAAGAGAGCAGAAAAAACATTCAGTGAGGGTGTGACCATTTATGAGAAGATTACAACTTGCTGGCAGTATTACAATTTGCTGCTCTTAACTGGGATGGGGATTTAAAAAAAAGATTCAGCTCCAATATGCATTAATCTGATATTGTTTGTTTTTTACAAGTATTTAGACATTTTTGGATTTTGCTCACCCAAACAGGAAGATGCTGTTATCTGGTAACAATTGTTGTTATGTGCAATAAAACGTTAGACAGTAGCAAAACAAAAAAAAATGTGAAATCAGCATTATATAATCAACCATTAGTTACCCTGCTCTCTAAACATTCTGTCAACCACTAGAAAAATGAGTCCATTTACATGCACTTAATAATCTGATCGTCACCAGATATCTGCAGTTATCTGACTATTTAAGTGTTCATGCATACAAAGTCTTCTGATCTAGAAATAAAGTTTAAAAAATCCAATTAAGATGGACAGAAAAAAGAATTTTGGATTACTCACAGCATGTATACTATTTAAGATTTTGACCACTTTTCTCAGTCGGACCTAACCCGACGCGGTCGACTGTTTTCAAGACTAAGCTTTATTTTTTCTCTTTTTACATTGACTGTAAGGTTTTTTTATTTCATTTATTTATTTTTGCAGAATCAAGCAACCCCAGACTTAGACATGGCATGGACTTAAAGCCAGTGAAATGGCTATCTAACACTTTGTGGAGACTCTGAAATGCAGTATATACTCAAGAAAACAACGAATTTGATCATTTAATGTTACATTCCCAAGTTGTATGTCACATATTTCTGTGAGATTATCGGCCGGTCGCAACGTAGAAATCTAATTACTGTATTGTAAACTAAAGGTTTTCTATTATTTGGTCACTTAACATGCATATTTGTTGATCGGATTTCTGACTAAATCTGCAGTTATCTGCAGTTCTCAGATTATTAAGTGCAAGTAAACACACTCCATAGCAATGTCAAAAGGGTTAATATAAAGACAGAAAGAACAGAAAGAATTGCTCTTGACATCTATTTCACCTCAGTGTTAGAAGTTTTCAACACAACTGTATTCACACTACAGGCAGTCCTTTAAACTTATAAGGTTTTAGTATTTTCATGTAATTTTAGAAGAAACATCCGATTTAAAAATGATATGAGACGAAAATAATCTATGAATGGCATGACGAGATGAAAGGATATGCATGGATCGACCCTACATCGTACGATTAAGTTCTAATGACTATTATAGAGGGCATTATAAACTTTACAAAGAACGACTGATTTATTGGCTAAACATTCTAATACTTTGTGATTGTATGCAGATACCCAGTGGAACAATGGTTAAACTCCCCATCCTCGCTACAAATTGTCACTCTGCCAACACCAGGCAGAACAGATGGACTATCTGAAACACTCCTGCGCTGATCGAACACTGTCTCTAGGAAAATCCTCACTAATCCTCACTTTCTGCTACCACACGGAAGAGCAGGGATTGGAGTAAAATATTGGTCGACTGTAAGAGGACAGAAAAACGCTGTCTCTTCAGCGTGGTTTCTCAGCATCATTGAGTTCATTCTGGTTTCCCATCACTACTGTGTGTGGTTGAGTCGAGAGTGTGTTCTGATTTAGTCATACACTGATGACAGTCTCAGTGTGGTTATATACTATAAGCATAGTGGCACTGAGGTGCTGTCTTCTCATTCCTCTCTTCCCACAGCGCTCTACACTTTTTCTGTCTGCTCTTCCTCCTCTCAGACGTTACTACCCTGCGAGTGTCTGACAGGGAGACTCCCTCATCCTTCACATTTACAAACAGCCCTCAACAGAAGTGTCAAGCAGCTCAGCAGTTCAGCTCTCCACACCCAAACATGCTGAGGCATGTTATATTGCAAGACTGTCCTGTCACTAAATGTACAGTAACTGGCAGAGGCATTGTCTGCCCACCTGAGAAGTACACAGATCGGGAGTCCTGAATTCTTGTAAGATTTGTCAGGAGGTTTGTGAAACACATTGTGACTCACTTGAGAAAGAATGCCACAAAGGTATACACAAAGGTCTGTTTTTAAACCTGAGGCTGTTCCATTCCATATACTTGTATGTTTGGTCTAGTAAGTACTGGCACTGGATGAATACAGTAGTTTGCTGCTTAGACTAAAGGCAGCTTTATATACTGTATACAACCTTAATTCAGATGAAGTTGGCACGTTGTGTAAAGCATAAATAAAAACAGAATGCGATCCCTTTCAACCCATATTCAGTTGAATACACTACAAAGACAAGATATTTCAAGTTCAAATAGATATACTTTCCCAACGCTCCCAAATGGATCAATGAGGATTTTTCTTTCTCTCTTCTCTTAGTTTATTATTTCTTTCAAATATTCACAAATGGAATGTGATGCCTGCATTCCAAAAGAGTTGGGAGAGGGGCAACAAAACACTGAAAAAGTTGAGGAATGGAAATCTACAGTCCATAATATTATCAAAATATTCAGAGGAATCTGGGGAAATCTCTGCAAGTAAGCAGCAAGTCCGAAAACCAACACTGAATGCCCGTTACCTTAGAGCCCTCAGTCAGCACTGCGTTAAAAACCTACATCATTCTGTAACGGATATTACCTACATACTGACATTATACAACAATGGAGACCCCAGAGTGTTCAGCAACAGAAGTTGTACATCAACAAAAATGGGAAAGAATTCACCTGGTGAATTAGGGTAATGTAAACATGCCCCTGTGGCAACTTCTTGCAGGCGTCAAATTCAAAATGAGTGTATATTTGAAAAACAACAACAACAACAACAACAATAAAGTTTATCCGTTTGAACATCAAATATCTTGTCTTTGTAGTGTATTCAAATGAATATGGGTTGAATAATCATCATATTCTGTTTTTATTCGTTTTAAACAACATCACAACTTGATTGGAATTGAGCTTGCATAAACAATACAGATTTTTAACTAAAATACATTAAACATTAAGATGAAACAAAAAGACATTCACAGATGAGTCAATGACATGTTACAAGTGACATGCTTACATCGTCCTGTTGATAAGCCACTGGAATTTTCATTCCAGTTCACTGAACCATAGGTTCTAAAAACGTATTAAAAAGGTAATCTGAACAGACAGGCAGAAATCTGGTATGCAAATGATGCAAAGAAATGTAATATTTTAAGTTGTTTGTAAACCAACCAAAGCATGTCAATTTACCAGGGATGTCCACAGTGATAGAAGACAATATGGTGGAGTCTTGTCTCCTGGCACCTATCTTTTTTACATTCTGTCATGTACTTTTAGGTACAGTGCTGGCTAGGTTTGTTCACACCTATGCACAGTAGTCTACACTACCTGGTTATATGCTTGCAGTGAATATGTGAACACTTTTTTTTGCAAAGTGACCAGCATAATCAACAATGTCAGCTCGCACACCACTAAAACAACAGATAAGACATTATCAAAGACAATAGCTCTCTCACACCTCTCTCTATAAGATGGCAAACTTGGTAACGGATATAATAGTGATTTGCTTGTTTTCGGGGTTGTTTTTTAAAAGTGTGTGAGTAGGTAATCTGTGAGTGATTGTGGGTGTGATATTCACACAATCCAAAGAATGATTTAATACTTTCTCTCCACAGGCATTTGGACAAACTTTGGGGTAAATTATGAGGCATTACTTAAACATTGTTTCCAAGTACGTCTTAAAGCAGTAAACCGGCACCATCATGGCCACCATTTTTTCCAGCAGTACTTTGCCTCTCCAAAAGTCGCATTTAACATGCCAGTAGTTAGCTATGCCATGAAATCTACAGACAATGGCTCTCTGGTGCCTTTTAGCAGTCCTCACAATCACAACTGAGTCACTGGAGTTGTGCGTCAAAAGATCTGGTATTGCAATCATATATGATTATTTGGGCTAGAATGACAGGTTGAGAAAATGAGCCAGTCACACCTGCAGCTTGGCTGAGGAATAATTACAAAGGCCGAGTGTTTTTATTAAGTAATTAGATTAATTAATTCGAACCAATTGTTCTTCTAATTTGATCATAAACATTTCCCAATATGGAGTCTCAGCCCTATAATATACAGGTTCTACCGCTGCCAGAGGGTGTATTATATACACATTGCTAGGGGTGGGAATTGAATCACGATTCAATTATGGTTCTTCGGGCTGTGATGCGATGATAAAACGATTAGCGATGTAACGACTTATTTTGTTCTCACTGTGTGACAACTTGGTTTGTTTGCTTATTTGGCTTCTTTAGAGTTGCTATCAGAATCAGTGGCAATCTCAGCGACACACACATGGTTATATTCATACACAAGTTCAGCCCAAGACTAGTCATATATACACACACAAACAAACAAACACACAAACACACAAACACAAACACACACACACAAACACACACACACACACACACACACACACACACACACACACACACACACACACACACA
>JAUZST010007285.1:0-14277 GCA_034779995.1 Parotocinclus haroldoi | reverse complement strand
CTTCACATAAGACTCAGTGTGTGTGTGTGTGTGTGTGTGTGTGTGTGTGTGTGTGTGTGTGTGTGTGTGTGTGTGTGTGTGCGTGTTTGTGTACTTGTGATGAAGTCTCTGGCTGATCGGAATGTCTGCTCTCTGTTGGGCAGCTAGAGTCTAGTTTAGAAGACTGAGCCTCTAGCAAGTCATAGCTAAAATGTTATTCTGTTATTACAGTTGTGGCTATATTCTCAGTTATTTTCCAGTTTTTATGATTTTAGGTACCCACTCATCTGTGGGTTTCCATTTGGAGGTTTTGTACTGTGTTAGGCAGTAAGAGATAATTTGGCACCAAATGAGGTAAATATATCTCTTTGCCCTAAGCAAATGGTTAGGGAACTTAAGCTCTGGAAATAGCAAGAGGTTTTTGGCAGTGAATGTAAGAAATTTAGTTGAGTAAATATTGAAATGTTAAAATGAATTTTTAATAGGAATCTGGTGATGCCAAAATATCAAATATCAAGAAAAGTGTCCAAAACTTTAGACTTCTCTGAAGGGAGCCCAGATTACAGAATAATGTTTAGCTAAGTTGATTCCAGACATGTAAGGTATTTTTGGTACTATCAAGTTTGGAGAAGTGTGTTTCCCAAACAGATAAACTTTTTTGAAAGGTATGTATGATTTAAATTGTGCATTTAATTCCAAAGCTAGTGTGAACCTCACAAATGTGCTAACTTTTAAATAGTAATTTCAAAATGAATAAAGAGCTAGGAGCAACACAGTGACCTGATAGCAAGAAGGTCCCGGGTTCAGTCCCAGGGTGGAGTAGCCTAGGTTCTTTCTGTATGAAGTCTGCATGTCCTTCCCTGGTCTGTGTAGGTTTATTCCAGGTAATCTGACAACCTCTCACAGTCCAAAGACATGCCTGTTAGGTTAAATGTTTACTTTATGTGGCCTCTAACATGTGACTGTGTGTGTGTGTGCCCTATGGTGGATTGGCGCCCCGTCTAGGGTTGGTCTTGCCCTTGTGTCCAGAGCTGCCGGGTGTGCACTGGCTGGCCTAAGCCCACATGTGGATTAAGCAGAAGATAATGGATGGATGGATAAAAGGCCTTTATGCAGGTTTGTCAGCAAAAGCCTGCTGTTGGAAACTGCTGCTGTTTCCTGAGGATCTGGGTTCAAACCCCAGGCTGGGTTTGCAATGTGAATGTTGGGTGGTGCGGGTATGGGACCCTGCAAATGACTTCTGTTCCACCCTGTTTCAGCTTTTGACTGCATCCAGTGAATTACAGGATTAACTCCCCGACTCCTCGTGTGCCTGACCGAGAAAAGCTGGGTCAAAACAAGAGCTTTCACTTTCATCGCAAGCCACACCAGGAAAATTGGATGAGAAGTGAATGAAGAGCTTTCTTTCCCTTTATCAACTACTTATATGTTACAGCTATGGTGAGTGACAAAAAAAGAGGGCAGATTCAGGCCTTTAGTGTTCAGCAGGCAGTGCTTTTGTACAGATTCTCAGGCTCTGTCAAATGTGCACACTTCCATCTGAGCTGTAATTCACTGTCATATTTACATAGCGATATTGATTCATTTAAAATGGATCAGTACTGAATGTGTTCATCTTACAGCATTTACTTATATGCTTTATCATCTTTAACTAAATTAAATGTTTTCTTGCGTTTTTCTAATTGGACCCAACATAACCTTTAAAGCGGAAATACATAATAGATATATCTTATAACAATGAAAAAACTGCAACATACAGTAAGTTTATCAAGTTCAATGGTTTAGGCACCACATAATATGCTTGCATTTTTGTAAATCCACAGAACTGAATCAATTGCTTAACGAATCATTAAATGTGTATTTCAGAGTTTTTTTTTATTCTGAACAATCATCAAACATTTAATTTGACCATGGCTGATCAGTCTTTAGCATGATCATGTTTTATATATGTATAGCTGTTTTTTGTCATGTATGTGTGTGATGTTCTTATATAATGCATAACTATAGCATATAATTATCTTAAAACTTGCTTCACACTAAAAATCTTGGACTGTTTCCCAAAGCTGTAAAGGTCTTAACAGATGTCACCACATCTTTCCCAAGCAATGCATCAGCTACCGTTCACAAGCCCCTTTTGTGATTATTCAGGAATTACTCTAGGTTTCTTGGTTTTTCTCTCACTCTACCTAGTATTTTGACTGTGACTTGCATTTACACTTAATCAGTCTCGTAAATTAGCAGGTAAAAGTGAATGCATGGAAAAGAATAATGGCATTTCACAATCAGTCTGTGATTTCAGATGCAGTAGCCAAAGTGATATCTCTTTTCACACTTTAAAGCTTTGACTATCTTACCAGGTTACCTATATTGGTCTGAACAGATGTCACTTCATCTTATCAAGTAATGCATCAGATTTTGCTCACATGAGCATTGTCAGTGATTATGCAGAAATTGTCCTGGGTTTCTTGTTATTGCTGTTGTTTTAGCTAGGATTTTAACTGTGGTTTGCATTTAACTAAGCAGTTTTCTTGAGTAAATAACCAGAAAATTTCAGGGCATGCGTGAAAAGTTTGATGGCAACTAACAAAGTTTGCACCGATTATTCTGGATTACCAAGGATGAATTGACCACAACAGTCTGTAGTGTTATAGGAAATAATAATAATAATGATAATAAGTCACATTTATATAGCACCTTTTACAAACCTGAGGTCGCTTTACACTACAATAGGATGGGGAAAAATACATAGTATATTTATTTAATAAAAGGTTTTATTTTAAGAAGGTTTAACTGTCAGCCATTTTACATATAGCATGTTTGTGCAAATAACAAAGTAAAATTATTAAAAACCAATTGAGAAAATGTGGTTCTATCACCTGGAATTTTGTCCCAGTCTCGCGAATGTTTTGTGGAGCGATGGGCTGCCCTGTTCAGTACTGGTTCCAGTCGCTCACCTATCACGTTATTAGGTACACCAACTTTATTCTGCACCCACTGTCCATTTTTAGCATTTCCTCTTACCATATAATAGCACTTACAATTACAATCTGTCGTCCATCCGTTTCTTGACATAATGTGCTATACCCCTTTGCACTGGACTCTCACAGGACCACCACAATTCAGGTACTATTTGGGTAGTGGATCATTATGCACTTCAGTAATACTGATGTGGTGGTGCTGCGTTAGTGTGTGTTGTTCTGGTATGTGTGAATCAAGCACAGCAGTGCAGGAGACGTTTTTAAACACCTCAGTGTCACTGCTGAACTGAAAGTAATCTACCAAAAATGTCCAGCCACCTGCATCATGTACGCAGCATCCTGTGAGCACCGAGCACTGATGAGCTCCTGCTTCTGACTTTATATCTGAAATGTGGAGTAATGTGGTAGATGTTTTTACTAGAATGCACAGTGAGTGTACACAGCGTTTAAAACTTTAGTAGCACTGCTGTGCCTGATCTGTCCGTACCACAAACACACACATTAACACACCACCACCACATCAGTGACACTGCAGCGCTGAGAATGATCCGCCACCCAAATAGTACCTCATCTGTGTGAGCTCTAACCAACAGAGAACAGAGTAAAGTGGACTTTACAAAATATGTAACGGGACCGATGTACTACAATCCAGTCTAATCACAGAACTACAAAATGCATCTATGTTGTAAGTGGAACTGAAAAAATGGACACCGCGTGTAGAAACAAGGGGGTGTACCTAATAAAGTGATTAGTGACTGCAGGCAAAATGGGGTTGGTTCCCTGCAGTGAGGCTGTAAAGAAAAAGCGGTAATGTATGATGGTCTGTCAGTGAGACCCTAAGAGATGAATGTGGACAGATGCCTATGCAATATACCTTCTGTCCTAATTTTCTGCTTCATGTGCTCCTGCCTGTCTCTCACCTTCTATTTCTGTCTTTGATCAGCATACTATGATAACTTTGCTTGATTTGCCCTGTTGTATTGTCTTTCTCGCTCTTGTTCTCACTCCCTGTCAGCCTCCTCCCATTTCTCTCTCCTCACCCCTCCTACCCCTCTCCCTCGCTTTCTCTGACATGCTCAGCAGAGAGCCTGTATAATTCTTGCTGCTCAGACAGCGCTCGTAGGCACAGCCATGTGCATCCACAGCACGGAGAAGTCGACTCCGCTCTCCTCCCCGTTGCCTTTAAGAAGCTAAGAGGAGAACAACTTTCATTTTATTTGATTCCGCTTCTCCCTTCTTCCCCTTCTCTCAAGTCCGTCCTTCCCCTTTCCTCCCCTGCTTTCGTCTGCATCTCTCGCCCTGCTCCACCTTTTATTCGCGGACTACTACAGAGAAACACTCCTACGTTGCGTGTCGAGGAAAGACAGAGCATTTTGTGCGTGCGCGTGTGTGTGTGTGCGTGCATGTATGCGTGCGTTTGTGTGTGTGTGCGCGCGCGCGTGTGTGTGAGGGAGGGAGAGAAACAGAGTGAAGTTGAGCCGGAGAGACTGAGCGATCAGAACTGCTGCTCGCTGTTGGACGTTGAAGCTCATTATTGCGTGTTAACCCGTCGCTACCGCTGTCCAACTCTGTGGTGCTGCCTCCTGAACGAACTGCGTGGAAACGAGAGAGGAAAAGAGGAGCAGGAAGAGAGATAGGAGTGGAGATTGCATGTACGGAACCATGCACCACACCGGCATCAGGGCTAAAATGCTCTCGCAGGAGACAGGTGAGCCCTAGACCAACCACGAGTGTTCATGTTTGTACGTGCGCGAGGTGGAAAATATCCTGCTGTGCATGTGTAATACGTTAGGGCAGATGCCTTTGAAGTGCTGTTGACAAGTCATGCCTACAGTATCATATATAGCTGTACACAGCTCTGCAACAATCTATTTGTTTAAATGTATGCTATCTGAAGGTCGCACAAAAATCACAATGATTCTTTAGAAGTGAATCGTTCCTTGTTGTGCACTCGTGCAGTTTCTCTGTACTGTATTGCTGCGCGCCTGTGTGTGTGTGTGTGTGTGTGTGTGTGAGTGAGAGAGCATATGTGTTCACAGATAGGAATTTCAGTTTTTACAAACCTGGAGTTTAGCTTAATTGGCTTTGCTAAGTTAATTGTCCAAATTGCCAGTATTTCTAACATTTGCATTCCTTTGGAGAAACAGCCTGCTTGTTTTGTCTTGAGGCCCCAGCATCATGAATAATTAAAGAATGTTTGAGTGATGCCAGCGGTTGTATTTAGACGCATAGAGACCAGGGAAAGGAAATCAGAATCTCTCAATCCAAACTCATGTTGAGGGAATGAGGGAAGGGAGCCCCAAATCGAGCCTGAACGTGGATAGAGCGGGAGTGTGAGTGGAACAGAATCAGTTAACAGCGAGGGGCGGCTGCAGCACATTGCCTTCACAAATGGCATGTGATTGGCATGATCCTGTGTGCAGTGGCCACATGTTACCCTGCAGCAATTCCAGACTGAATTGCTCAGTGCCATTGTATTGAAAATGGCATTTTTTTTCTCTGAGTTTATAGAATGTAGTAGGCTGTGTGTGTGTGTGTGTGTCAGAGTGAGATGAGGGAAGAGTTGTTGGAAAACTGACCCAAGTTTTTACTTTTAATGGATCAGTGTTTGATTTTGGAAGAAGCACAGTACACCAGCTGCCTTAGACTTAATTTTTCAAATTACTACATTGCTCTATACCAATTGTGTGCTTTAGTTTTAAAAGACTTCACCCTGCATATGTGAACTCTTCACATATGTATGTATCACGCAGATGCCTGAGAGGAATGTGCAGAAATTGTGTAAATGATGTGATAAAGAGTTAAGGGGAATGGAGCAAATTGTCAATGACTGTTGCAGAGTGAGAGAGAAGTGCAAATCAGTGTGACCTCTGTTCATTTATTTCTGCTTGTAAAGCACTTTGTGTATGTGTGTGTATGGGCATGTAGGTTTGTGAGGCACAGGCCGCAGAGATGAAAGCAGATAAACCGAGAAGCTCAACCTGTTACTTTGAAGTGCCAAGACTCTTTAATGTAACGTTTTTTATCCAGTTGGCCAAAGCAACATCGCTGTCTATAATAGAGTGGATATGATAGACTTAAAGAGCAGTATGAGATGCAGTTGATTGTAGCAAAAGCACATACCCACTACCCACTGGAGCTGCTCTTCGGTGATTGAGTAGAAGCATGATAGATCATCTAGGTAGATCAAGAGGGAATGGGAGCTTTGATTGCTAAAGATCTGCTTCATTAATTGCTGAAAGGTCTCTGGGGGCATTGCACCAGCCAGCAGGCGCTCATCTGAATTAAAATAAACCAAAAGGAGAGCAAAATGTGGTCTTTACTTTGTCCTCCTCTGGTCCTGGAACTTGATTTCAGCCACTAGCAAGGTCTAACATAATAAAGCACATTGCACTTCACACACTACTCTGGGCAAGTTGTTGTAAGTGAGCCAGATGGTAGTGTTGTTATTTGAAGCTTCTTTGATCCAAAATTAGAGAATGCAGGATCTGTGTAACACGCATCTGGAACAAACACGCGCTAGAAATACACGCCAGAGATCTCTTTCTCTTCTTAACTTTCCGCTGGTTTTTGTTGTTAATGAGCAGACCTCTGCGCTGGACTCGGTGACTGAGATCCCAGTTCATTTGATCATATCTTCCCCGTGACTCTGTGATACATGAACCCAGTGGATTCGGATGAAGAGCGAGAAGTAGAGCATGATGGAAAGAAAAATGAACACAGTGAATTAATTGCATCTGTTTACATTGACAATCAAGGGTCTGTTTTGTGGCAACGGGGACACTGTTGTTCTCTCCTGTGTGTTGGAGAAGAGAGATATTTTAATTGACAATATGGATTCCATTAACCCTGCAGCCCAGGGCAGCTCATTAGCATCTCATTAGTGTAGAGGAGAAGTAAAGAAGCAATAGAAACACATATTCCATTATTGTTTTAATAGGTAATGATGTATCATTTACAGGGTGCAAAGTGTAAATGTTGCTTGCGCTTCACTTTTCTTTCTGGATCAGTTGACACGCACACACGCGCGCGTTTGTCTTTGTATTGTTCTGGAAGCTTTCCATTGACATAACATTGCTATTGCTAATTATTGCTACACCTACAACTAACCCTAACCTTAACATGAGTAACCAAAGCAAATAGCTTGGATCGTCTGGTTTTGCAAGCGAAAGTTGGAAGCTTTTAAAATATTTTTTCATGTATGTCCCCTGAAGGTAAAAATGCAAGAACTTTATATTCTCATGCTGGCAGGGGTGTTTACGGTGGCACAAATAGTTCCCCAAAGATCCCCAGCTTGATCCTGACTTCAGACTTTTTCAGAAGGTTTTTTCCATGTTCTCTGAGTTCCTCCCACATTCTGAAGACACACGACATGGTATTTCTTGATTCTTTCAGTATGACTGTGTTTAACTAGTATTATTATAACATTTTGGTAATAGCAGGAATAGCTGTTGATACTGGTGTGGTGTTAAATAAAACAAATGTAACAAAAGAACAAATATGCATATTCACTATTTCCTTTATACATACATATACCCATGCCCTACCCCTATATTTCCTTCTCACTTCAATATATAAACTTGACACACACATGCCAAACTGATTGGTCCCCTAACATTAATCACAACCTCCTAACATTAATCACAACCTGAATCACACACTGTACTTTGAAATGTGTGTAGTGATGTGTTTAGAGGCGTGTAACTTTTAGTTATTTATTATTTTAACTAAATGCACATGTATTATTTACTATTGGTTTTCAGCAATACTGAAAAATTCAATAGGCATCAATGGACACTGAGCCGTAGCAATAGGGTGTTTGTTTCTCTCTGTTGAATAAGAAATGAATAATAATAATGCATTTAATTATATCTGTCTATAGAAATAGATAGCATTGTGTCTAGGAATTTGATTAATGTGTGTATTAAAGTACTGTAATGACAAAATTGTAATGACTGATGACTGATCTTATAGTCTGTTGACTAATATACTTTCCTAGACGAACACTTTTAGTTACACTTTCTTACAGTATACAATCAAAGCTTATGTGACAGGGGCAGGTTGCCGCATCACCACATCACAGATATCCAGTATCCTTTAAAACAATTACAGTAATCCTGTAACTAAAACTAACTAACTAACTATTATTAAAACTTTGAAATGTTGCCACATGTACCATACATGTCTGTTTTTAGCACGAGCAAGTTAATATGAAATGTACAAACAATTCATTTTTTTAACAACAACACAAACAGAAAAAAATCTGATTATTTATTACCCAAATCCCATAAACAAGTAAATATTTTTAAAAGCATAAAATGTATGAAACATAGGGTAGAAAGGTAAAAAATAAAGATAACAATCAAATGATATTCCGTTCAATATTCATCACCAAGCAAACACTGAACCTAAAGGCCAGAATTATCTCAACAGCTTAGAATAGTACCATTTCCTGTGACTTTTTTTCAGAACGAACACACCTTATTTATGCTCGGATGACTGCCAACTTGTGGGTTACATATAAAAAACACTATCACACTGCAACAACAACAGTCTATGTTTCAGTCCTTTTACTTCATGTACATGAAATGTGTGAAAGCAAGCATATGTGCATTCATATGTTGCAACTCCATTTGAGCATCAATGTTCTGGCTGTGAATATTATACTTTGCTTAACTCTGGTATGGAAAATCAAATTTCCTCAACACAAGTTTTAAAATTGATGCTGACTCCAAAATATATCATTTAAAAAAGCAGGTGAAGAAATGCATTATGCATCAGAACAGCAGATGAGTTATTCTGTTTGTTCCGCGGGTCCTGTTAACATCAGGAGGAGGAGAAGAAAATAAGAGGAGAATAAAAAGAATTTAATCCAAATAGCCAGTTCTGTTAAGAAAATTAATATGTACATTTGTATTTCAAAATGAAATACAATTATACAATATTCTGTTACAATGGAGAGATCAACTATTTTGTGTTTTAACTCTTAAAAATGGTGCTTTTCACAGAAGCTCAGCTATAAGTGATGTCAAATGTTTTTGTAGCTGCTGGGGCCTTGAACCATACCAAAATCTCAAAGAGCAGCTTGCCTGGGTGAGTGGGCTTGTATTTTCTTACATTCAAATATCTCTCTTACAGTTTGTAAATATCTCTTGGACGGCATTGATGTTTGGGATTGTGTGTGTTCGGGGTCACTGAAAGTCAAACATGATTGGAAAATGTTTACATAAAGATAAGGTGTGCCAAAAACTTTGATGGGCAGCAGGTAGTGTATGCATTATTCATACTCGCATATAGGTGCACACCTATCCAGTCAGTCCTGTATACTAAATTGCATTTATTCCGGTTTTGAAATGTGTTGACTTACTAGAGACAATTTGAGAGCAACGCAGAGAGAGAGAGAGAGAGAGATGGTAAGAACAAACAAAGAGAAAGAAAATGTATGTACGAAAGACAAATTAGGTCGACGACTTGAGTATTTTCTTTTTGTGTGACTGCAGAATAGAGGACGCTGTAAGGTTATATCAAAAAGAGCATAGAGAAGGGGTACAGAATGATCTACAGCACTACGTCCATATCAGATGGCCTCATGTCACAGAACAAAGTGAGCACTAATACGCACATACACACGTAATTCTCAGAACATTTGTCAGGTCTTAAATACTAGGAGGTTTTTTTTCAGTTCGTGGGTTCCTTTGCTCTTCTGTGACTCTCTCTGCTCCCCTTTAGCCAGACACCACCTCCCCCTACTGGACCCTGCGGGCACAGCACACATGTATATTCATGCATGCAGGGCACTGGGCAATTCAAAAGCAATAATGTCAGAACACTTGTTACATCATGCATTGGGTACCGTTTCTATAAACGTAACTCTTTGATGTTCTACAGCTCCAAGCACACAATAAACCTTGTAACAGAATCTGTAGGCTAACTGATTTAGCTTCAAGAGTCTTGCACAGTTTGATCTGCTTGAACGCACAAAGATGAGCTTAGACATGTTCTTCTCTGAGGTAGAGGACACAAGCTTGAGTGGGTGTCTTTCTTTTGTGCTCCTATTGCAAGTGACATGCATGTCATGGCTAAAGTAAAAAGCATGTGTACGAGCAGATGGCAATAAAGCTCTGTGTGATGTGGGCGCCCACTTCATTTGGATCTCAGTGCATGCTTACTCTCTCTTTCTCTCTTTCTCCCTCTCTCTCTTTCTCTCTTTCTTTCTCTCAAGGACTGAGAGTTCCTGCCTCGATCACAAGTGATAACACTGAAAGTGTTTGGACCTCAGTCACCCACTCTCTCCCTGACTCACTCACCCAGTCCGCCATCTAGGGACTTATGCACTTTGTCCATCACACACTTTTACTCTTACATCACTGTCCTCTTACTTAGCTTTTTTACACAGCCCCTGCTCTTCTGGTTGCCATTGTGAAGGCATAAGCTGTTTGTTGAAAGTGGACTGAATTTGTGGATTTGAAGTACCTGATTTGCATTAAAAGTGGTTTTTTTTTTGTTTTTTTTGGTGCCAGAAGAAACACACGATGCACTTTTGCTCTTTTCTCCCCACTCTTTTGTCTCTCAGTCTTCTCTGGCTCTGACCTTCAGGAGCAAAGTCAATATGAGATTGAATTCGGCTTCCTGTGTCTTTTGGTAGGTTGAAGCCTGAAAGGAGGGCGTTCTGTTAATCAGACCATCTGAGCCTGTACTCATCAAGCCGAGAGAAAGAGGGAGAAGGGAAGGCAGAGGGAGGGAGGGAGGGAGGGAGGGAGGGAGGGTGTGTCCAGGTTGGCTCGCCACACATATTCAAACAAACATTTCATAAGGATATTGGATTGTAAAGTGGTTGGCTGTACTGCGGATCTGTGCAGCATTTACTCTTTCCCGCAGTTAAATATCAGCTTCAGTCAGCTTGTTCCATTGCATTTATTAAGCTGTAAATATATACACACCCCTCAGCTTCAGTGTTTTCAGGCTTGAGTGTATTGCCTTAAATTTAGCCAAATGAACCCCACTGAGTTTTGCTTTTAGTCTCTTTGCTTTGACAAAACGAAGGGCCGTCAATTCATGTCATCATCCTAATTTCACATTGGGCCATATAAACACTGGTTTTGTGACAGCCAATCTTTCAGCCTGAAATTCTGTCACTTTATCTTGACAGGTTAGTAATTGGAGAATAAAGGCTTAATAGCCATGTTTACTCATAAAAAATATATATTTCTTAGGATAAGCTGTTCCAAAATCCAGTGCATTTTGACATGTTTAGCAATGATGCTTAAGGCATTTGAATTTCTGTTTTCTCTAAAAAGTAAGATTCATGTCAGTTGAAATTTGAAGGACTTATTACAAGTATTGTTTTGTGTGTCTGGGGGAGAAATGTATCACATTTCTATTTTTACCACAAATATCATCGTGAGAACCATATGTCCACTGCAAGCCTAGAAAGGGCAACTTGCGATTGAAAAACCAAAAGAGACAAACGATTTGTGATTAAAAATAGCACTAATTACCCACAGTGGATAATATCAATGGAACATTCTCAAAATGTGTGTGCCTGCTATTGATGCAAGAGTGTGCGTTTGCTTTGACTGTGAAACCGGAGCTCTGATGCTGAGCAGTGCTGACACACAACGAACAAGCATGGTGTATATACCAACCAGCCACCAGTGCAAATGACAGTCCTTGTATCAGCTTACAGCAGAGAACGTGTGTGGGGCTCTTTGTTGTTGTGTATCTGTGATTGTACACCATATGTTCCCAAATTCTCTGGATTTCAGAAGCGCATTCATTCAGGCAGTGACAGCACGTGCAGGTGACACGTTTAATGAAGAAGTGGAAAAGGGTCCGTAAATGTGCTATTGATTAGCATGTGGAGCACACGGTCAAGTGAGGTGACTCTTCACTTGAGTCATTAGCTCGGTTAAACCGTTAAGCCCTCCATAGCTTAATATGCCCTTGAGATACAGCAGAGTGAATATCAGCAGATTCAGAGAACACACGCATACATGGTGTACACACAGAAGTGATTAAGGTGGGAAAAGTGCTTTGAGGCATTGGTTTTGCTGAAATCAGCAACTAAATTGCATTAGGCATTAGGCAAATATAGCATGATAAAGTATAAAACAGACAGCTCTGGAGAACTGAATACTTACACTCATCATCAAATAATCTCATTTCTACCTTCAATTTCTGCCGCTTTGTAGACGCACACGTATAATCTTATTAATACGGTTTTAGCAGACAGCAGTGTTTTTCATTGTTGGTTATTTATGATACCGTCCATGTATGTGTGTACTTGAGCGTGTTATGTGTTTAGCCAATTAGCTGTGTTGATAGCAAGCAGCCTGATGGATGGCTATGTGTTTAAGAATGTGTGTTTAGCTGGGCCTGGCTTGTTAAGATGGATGGATTGGAGGAATTCATTTTCTCGCTTGTGATTTAAGTGGTCAGCACTACACTTGGCTTGTGTTCACGAATGCTTATACTCTATGCGGAGAGGCCAGTGGGGTTACCATTCTGCCATTATCACCAACCTTCTGACCCTCCATTGTTAGGTCTGACATTGGCCCCATTGCATTTTATGCAATATCTGACATGAATGTACAGTCAAAGACAAACATAGTTCGATTCAAGAAATTGTATGGGCAGCATATGTTCAAATATTATTTTCCACATGACAATTCATAACTGGTTCGGTAAATTTAGCGGAGTACCATTTCAGGGAGGTTCTGCTGCTGGAAAGTTATCTTTATTAATTAAATTCAATTTAGAGTTGCATGGGCTGGGGCCTAATAGGAAGCACAGGTTGCAAGACATGAGACTGGCCCTGGACAGGGGACTCTGGTTTGTCACACTGGAAAACCAGCTGACCGGAAGCATTGTTCTGGGGGGCATGTGAGAGAGAACTAGGGAAAACCCATGCAGAGACGAGTGAACATACAAACTTCAAACAGGAACTGGCTATCATGGTGTCATCATGCCACCTCTACCTGCTAATGGATAGGCCCTTGACATTCGAAGTCCAGGTTGAGCCTTTTGTTAGGCACGGTGTGTGCATTATTAGCTTTAAGGGAGGGTAGTCTAATGAGATATTCCCCTGGCACTGCAGTAGCGACCCCTGTCTGGCCTTTGTGAAAAAATAAATAAAGTACATACGCCTAATTTAACAATCATTCAATCAACATTCGTTCGCTTTAACTACCAAGGTCTTAAAAACCATAATCAATAGCAAATGGAAATATAACTTTATGTTTAAACTCCGAGTGTTGTGATCTAAACATCTGTTCACCAAAGAACAGAGGCAGTGGTTCTGTTTGAGAGTGAACGTCTGACATTTGTGTGTGTGTGTGTGTGTGTGTGTGTGTGTGTGTATATGTATAACTGTCTCACCAGTGTGCGCTCACTTGTTCGTTAGCTCATGTTTGTTCTCAAGCACGTTAGAGAATGTTCCAAAACAGTTGATGTGACTTTTTTGATATAATCTACACGTGTTTGAGTTTTGGCTACCTTTTTGTAAGAAGCTATAAATGCTAAGTGTGTGTGTGTGTGCCTGTACTATTGTCAGTAGTATTGCTTTGTTTGTTCTCCTACTGCCTGTATATTCAATATAACCTTTAACTGTAGAAACTGGTTCACATTCACTTTTTGAAATGCTGCTTCATTTGGTTATTTTTTGTGCTGTTCATATACATATACATTCTATCAATGCATTTTTGTCTTCCGTCAAACAAGTGTGTAAGGTCCATCATACTAACTCTTAAGTTTTATGCCTTTCTCTCACGCATGATTGTAACTGTATTTCCTATAATTATTGTGAATCTCTTGTAAAAAACAAACAAACCAAACAAAACCTTTGTTGTGGTTTTTACTACAATGTTTGTTGTCCACAGTCTCGGTTTCTCTGGGTTGACAATGAGGGATACAACAGTACTGTGTGAAATTGGTGGTTTCTAGGTTTTATATGTTCGAGTCTGTGGGTATGATACGACAGCTGCGTTCCTCGAACATCGAAATCTTAAATTCCATCTTCAGTTACCTGTGATGAACAACAAAAGTTTTGACCTTTCTGTGTTGATAACATTTGAACCACAAATGGCTGCTGTCATGCCACCCATGTACCAGACGTAGCGTAAAAGATAGGACCCCTCACCTATTACTTGCCGGGGTATTCAGATTTGTCATTTTCCCTTTTCTTTCTGAAATAAAAGGGTGTCCTGTAACTTTTGACCCGCCCTGTGCATAACAAATATAATTTGGCTATGTGACTATGGTAACATGGTGACTATCAACTTATATATTTTTGAAATACATATATATATTTTTTATATGTATA
>JAUZST010007284.1:0-14278 GCA_034779995.1 Parotocinclus haroldoi | reverse complement strand
TGTGTGGGGGGTACATTTGGTGGTGGTGGGGGGGGGGTTGGTGAAGGGTCTACATAGAATGCAGGAGGTATAATGTTTGTTTGCTTCTCCGTCACGTCGACACAGCATCATTTTTTAATTCTAGTTCTGTGTTGATGTCCTTGCGCTGCAAAACAATTCACCGCTGCAACTACGGAGTGTCTGAGGGTTTTGTCACAATGGCAATGGTGACGCTAATGAGGTTAATGGTGATGGAGTTGGAGCTGATAAATATCGAACAAAAACTTGAAAAAAAAAAAATGCTGGGTCAACAAAAGAGCACAAGGTGGTCTGTACGGCTTTTGAATGAGTCTGAGCAACGTATCAGAGAACACCGATGGTTTGTGCAATCTCCCTCGATGAATTGTAGGACATGACTGTCCATACTTCCTCACCTCTTTAATCAGACGTTCCTTAACTTGATCCATCTCTTGATGCAACCCTAGCTACAATTTAAACCAGGCTTTAAAGCGTACCCACACCGGACCTGGTTACTCACACGTCCCTCAATACGCTCGGGCGTGTTTTCATCATCATGTGGTTGTACCTATGCGATGCGTTTTTCTTTCGTTTTTTTTTTTTGTTTGTTTATCGTGCTGCACTTATGACATTTTTCCAAAGGCAGCTGGCGTTGTTTTCCACGCTCAGGCACGATTCATGGCATTCGTGCTCGAGTCCAGTGCCAGAGCACGGTTCACATTTCAGCATATGGTGCCCTGGCACGATTAGGAGCGATCACACTAGGTAAACAAACCGCCATTTGGGGTCAATCATGCCCGAGCACGGTACAGATTGCCTAGCGTGAGTATGCCCTTATTTGCATGGCCTCCATCAGTGCAGCGGCACGCTGCCTTCCTGTTGGCGGTACGAATGAAAACCAAAAAAGCCTTGAGGAAGTACAGTGGGTAAGATCCTCCCAAATAGGTGCTAGGATTCAGGTGACCTTCCCAGTCATTACCACACTACCTCACAGAACCAGATGACATTTAGTTGACTTTAGTAACTACCACACAAATTAGGTATTTCTTTTCTTTTCTGTTACTGCTCACTTTTCCAAAATCAGTGTGTTTAACAAAGCAGTTCATTTCTTATGCCTCCTCTTGCATACAGGCTATACGCAATCTACTTCTCAGTGCCTCGATCGCTCGTGTACAGCCTCTCTTCTTTTCCCTCTCTCTCACACACAGACCTATTTATTCTTTTCCTCAACTGACACCTAATTCTCACACCTTCGCTCTCTCACCTTCGCCTTCTCTCTCTCCACACCTTCAGTTCCCTCCTCTGCTCCTTCTATCATCTCCCTTCTTCCTCAGCGCTAAACTCAATACAAACACCTCCCACTCATGCTCTTCCTCCATCCTACAGCTCGGTATAGATTGTGGTTCATTTGACACTTCCTATATACTTCCACACTGATGAATTCCAATAATTCACCAAGACGGCAATGAGCCTAAATACGGCTGACTTATGGAAGCTTTGTGTACTTCTGACAAAAGGTCAGCAATGGCACCTTGGAAAAGCAATCCGAACTTGCTGTCCACCTCAGAGGTATTTTATGGTGCTGTCATTGATTCAGCGGTAACATGTCGATGGAAATTATACATGACAAGTCGGTTATTATAAGAGCATGTGCAAAAATGTACAATTACAGTGCCTTGGAAAGTATTCACCCCACCCCACCCCACCCCTTGGCATTTTTCGTGTTTTGCTACCTCACAACCTGGTTTGTATCATCACATTTACAACATGCCTACAACTCTGAACATTTGATTTTTTTTTTTAATTGTGAAGCAAACAACAAACAGGACAAAATAACAGAAACTTGAGTATGTATGACTATTCGCCCCTCTAAAGTGAGTACATTGTACAGATCCCTTTTTATGACGATTACAGTTGCAAGTCATTTTGGATAAGTCTCTATGAGCTTGCCGCATCTTGCCACTGGAAGTTTTGGTCATTCCTCAAGGCAAAACTGCTCCAGCTCCTTCAGGTTAGATGGTTTCCACTGGTCAACAGCAATCTTCAAGTCTGGCCACAGATTCTCAACTGGATTAGATGTTACACGTTTCCCCCTAAACCATTCAAGTGTTGCTTTAACATTATGCTTTGGGTTATCATCATGTTGGAAGGTGAACCTCAGATCCAAGCTCAAAACGCTGCTCAAGAACATCCCTGTATTTTCCACCATCCAGCTTCCCCTCAAATCTAAACAGTTTTGCAGTTCCTGCTACTGAAAACATCCCCACAGCATGATGCTGCCACCATCATGTTTTACTGCGGGGACGGTGTTCTTACGGTCATCAGATACGTTGGTTTTGCACCAGATACTGAGTTTTCCTTGGTGGCCTAAATGTTTTCGGGCTTATCTGACTAGAGCATGTTCCTGCATACATTTGGGGAGTCTCTCACATGTCTTTTTAACTCAAAATGAGCTTTCCAATATGTGTCTGAGTAACGACTTTCTGGTTACTCTTTCACAAAGCCCAGCTCAATGGAGTATACAGTTTATGGTAGCTGCATGGACAGATCATCCAGTCTCTGCAGCTCCTTCAGGGTTACCTTTGGGCGCTGCATTGCCTCTCTGATTAATGCTCCTCTGAGAGTTTTGGTGGGTGGCCTTCACTTGGCAGGTTTGTTGTGGCGTCATGTTCTCTCCATTTGATGATAATGGATTTGATGGTTCGCCATCAGAGATTCGTATATTGTTTTAGACAATAATTTTACAAGGTTAAACTGAATGGCCATTGATTGGACGGATGTTAAACAGCTCATACCTGTAAACATTGATTTCTTTGTGTAGCGGGAAATTAATTTAATCAGTAAATGCCAAATCAACATAGTGTTAGCAAAGCAGGAACAAACAATCTTTCCCTCCGTGTGCTTTTTCATATTTATTGGACTTTTTTTTTAAAGCAAATTTTTCTGTTGCTTTGGGTAGACATACTTTACATTTGAGCCAGTATTGCAAATCTTTTACACCTTGAATGAAAAAAAAAAAATGCTTCACACAATATGGCCATGCATGGCCATCTTCCACACAGTTATTTGAAGCGCTAGCAGAATCACTTGCACATACCTGTGTTAATGTTTGAGGATGTCTTACTTCTGCAGCGACAGCGAAAGTGGACGGCCACACTAAAGCCTTTTTGTCTGCGACTGTTTCGGAAGCACATGTGGGAAGGCTTGATAGCCAGATTTCCTGTGAGAATATGTAGCTGAATTTCTCATCCGAGTCTCAACTTTTTGCAACGAGGACAAGGAACAGTAGGGTGTGGCTGGAAAATTGATTTTTCGTCTAGTTTTTTAGTCTACGTGTACATACGTACAGAAACAAAGTGTCTAAACTTTTGTTCACAATGTGTCTAAAACACCCAGGGCTTATATCACACTGGTATATAAGAGAAGGTCTTCATATGTATTTTTGTACTATAGGAACCTTTTCATAGTTCTCAGGACAGTGTTCTCTTTCTCTTGTTTCTGTAATGCAGGAACTAGAAACAATTCTTAATTTGTCATGTATGGTGATCTTTTTAGCTCTTACTTCATGGCAGGGCTTTTTCTTAGTGCACAGAAACCCTGAGTGATGCAAGTTTGCAAAGACCAGTCCAGATGTAGACTATATGACACAGTTATATGGTTATTTATATAAGATGTGCCAAGTAGCCATATATTTTAAAAAGATCTTTGGACTTTCTTCTACAGTCACCTGACCTAAACCCCATCAACCATTTTTGTGGGCACTTGAAGACAAAGAAAGTCAAGCATTCAGTAATGTCACAAGAGGCTCCTTTAAATATTGTGAAACAGTGCTTGACATTATGGATTATCCCATTTTTTCAATCTCGTTTTCTGAAATGTATTTTTTTAAAGATTCCAATATTCTTGCTGAAATTGTAATGCTGATTATATGATTTATAATGGAAAATATATTGAATATAAGCCAAATGAGTAATAAGCGTTTAAAGCATTATTAGTTGTCTCAAAACTCACTTAGATGGGAACCTTTAAAAACACAAAAACTGCTCTCAGTTTTATCCACGCATTATCTCCTCACTGTATAGACACACTATGAACACATTTCACATAAAATATTTGCATTCACTCAAAACAACCAACTTGCATAACATTGTATTTTAGGGCTTAAAAATACAGTGGTACTTGAAAGTGCATTTAAAGAGCTGAGATTTGTCAGATCCTGATCTCAGTTGTATCCATAGATGAACAAACAGCCTTTATGAGGACGTATAAAACACTTCTAGATGCTCATCAGGGTGGAAAAGGTTATAAGCCCATCTCTAAAAAGTCTGAAGAACACAACGCACTAAAGAATCTTATCCCATACAAACAATATATGATATATGATATGCAGGTTGACCTTTACTGGTAACATTTAGTCAACAAGGCCGTCATGTCAGATACTAAGATACTATAGTCAGATACTATACTTTCAGAACTGATGTGTGTAAAGATATGTAATATTTGATCATTTATTTTGGTATTATTATTTTGGGTACTTTTAGGACATTTAAAATGTGATGAAAATTCTAATAGAAAGGTCCATTGGTTCCAAAAACTTCAAGCAGCACTGTATTCAATGAAAGCCAAACATGCGCAAATCGTTTTTAGAGGGGCTTGTTCGGTCCAAATTTTCAAAAAACAAAAGAGCTAGTAAAACCAAGACACTTAACTAAAGAAGGCCCTGCAGACAGGCACTTGCCAGCATTCACAGTCACAGAGTAAAAGTCTTGAATATCACCCCCCTGAGTCCCCAAAAAGACACAGAAGCCAAAGTTATACAAAAGGACAAATCGGAGTTCCAAAAAAGTAGAGCAGGGTCAGAGCACATGGGACAGCAACATGGGCTGATGAGAAATGCTATGTGAAGTGCAGCAGACGATGCACAGAGAGCAGGGCAGCCGGGGCTCAGGTGGAGACTCCTAGGTGATTACAGAGCGTTTCCTGTGGGATGCTTCAACTGTGATACAAAATAGTAATGTAAAAAAAAAAGCCAAATAGGTCAAATGGATCCTCTGTGGAGCATCCCACCACCACAAGGACCCACGCAGGGGTGCCTTCCAGTCAAGATTGGTGTCAGTGGGAGATGGGTTGTTGTGTCCGATGGAAAGGACACCAGTCAGCTGATCATTAAGTTACTTCTACTCAGTCCTGAGATGATGTTGTGCCCCAATGTAAAGCGGGTTGCGGGTTATTTTGTTTTAAAAAGTTAGCTGCAGTGGTACTAATGCCAAAAGGTCTGGCCAGGGATGCTGAGGGATGCGTTATGGTCAGGTTATGTTCCGAGTCTCTGTGTGTAACTTCCGGATTACCTCCGATATCACCAGTAAGCGGTTGTTACATGGCCGGACCAGATCTGCCCTCTCAATACTTGATTATGGAATTAAAGAAAAGAATGGAAAAGGCAAAGAAAACAAAAACGAGGTGTTTCTTACATTCACTTTGGCTTTTATTTCATTACAGACAGCATAAACTTGAAACAGTATTTTATGTTTTGTCTGGTCAATTCCACTTCATTTATTAAGAATGTGTTGATTCTGTTAATGTCGTTATTCTTTCTCTCAGCAGTTAAGAGCTGTTTGAGGAGATACCAAGCAATTTGGTGTTTCGGCTGTTATTTGGACACATTCTTCCTGAGAACACAGCTTAAGGTGTGCAACATTAAGGGGTTGTGGTCGAGTATTGCATTTCAAAATTCTCTACGCATTCTCCTTTGGGAACAGCTCAGGACTTTGTAACGTGTGCAGCATGTGGCTTTGCATGGTCTTGTCTCCTGATAAAGATGTCGCCTTGAAGGAAGCCCATGTTGCTCTAAAATTTCAATAGACTTGTACTCGAACTCATTAAAGCTGCCATCACACAAGTGTAAATGACCTGACAACCCCATGCTAATAATAGTCTGGATGGTTCTTCTAGTCTTTGGTCCACGGCACACAGTGTTTATTTCTTCCGCAAAAATAAATACTGATTAATTTGACCACATTGTGTTTGCACTGTGTGACGGTCAATTCCGGATGCTCAGAGAAATCAGGGCCACTTCTGGAAATGGTTAACACAAGGTTTCTTTATTGCAAAGTAATGTTTTAAGTGGCATTTGTGAATGCAACTATGTGTAAAGATATCCCTTGTCCATGTGGCTATGTCAGCGATTGAATAAATGGATGTAAATAAACAATGTTTTATTAAATGAAGTTGATCATACAAACCAAGGGATATCATAAATTCATATGCTCAGCAAAGAAAATGTAAGTAAATGTTTTTTTTTTTTTTTTTTATTTTCCACACCGTCTCATCTTTTCTGATTTGGAGTCATACAGCCACAAAAAGTAGGAAACAACAAATAGGATAAAGATAAATAAAATAATAATAAAACGAGGCAAGTTGTGGGTTTGGTGAACACGAAACGTTGCGTCTAGATTCCGACAATATGTGGCGAGTCAAGCATGAGTTGATACACACTGAAAAGATTCTATCATGCTCTTTCAATTCTTTAATCATCACCCTCTCCTGTCCTGTACACTTTACAGGAATGAACCCAGGTTCTAAACACGGCTGCACTCACAAGCCCGGGCATCGGGGCTGAGGTGTGTGAGGCTGGCGGATAAATGAAATGATCCAGTGCATGAAGGAACAGCATTCACATATGGACTGTGCGTTGTACAGCTTTGTGTGCTGTGATGTTTTTATGTCACTATTAATGCAACTGCATTTACGCTATCTGAAGGTAAACTGTGTTATCGCTGGCTTCTTCAGCAAGCTCTATCCAAGTGGAAAATAGCTATTTGTAACGTCTACAGGACCGCGTCTCGATGGAGTCTCTCTCTCTCTCTCACTCTCTCTCTCTCTCTCTCATTGGAATTCATAGAAACCAAGAGACTTTTGCATTTGTAATCTAGTTTGGATTTTATTATTTTGCAATGGGAAACGTTCTGGTAAATAGTATGTGAGGGAGAATAATCAAATCCTGTCTCGTTCTAACCGAGGACCGAGCTGATCACTTTGGTTTGCTACTTGCACTGAACCTCTGTTTTGTGATAGACAGATTCATCTTGGAATCCGCATTGACCCACTAGAGCATGTAGCTCGGTGGTTTTGACATCAGATAATGCGATGATGTTTGAAAGCGATCAGGGAGGGAGGGAGTTCTGATGCACACCTAGTTGTAGCGGGTCTGTTTTTTTTTCCTTGTTGTTGAGCTGTGTGTCAGAGCGAGTGCTTGCATGGGTGTTTATTTAGATGACTTTTAATTTGTCTGTTGGACTTAAAAGACGCTTACAAGGCTGGTTTTGTTCTAGGATATTCCATATTATTGTATTTATTTATTAATATATTTTTACTTCGTTTCATTTATTAATAAACAGTCATTCCTACAATTCAGGCATGCAACACATTCCAAAAAAAGCTGAGACTTTTGAGGCAATTCAGGGCTAGTAATGAGATAAAAAAAATAAATAACTGTCACAACAATTATGCGACGTGCAGACTCCACACAGGCCGCCCCACCCTGGGATTGAACGCAGGACCTTCCTGCTGCGAGGCAGCGGTGCTACCCACGAGCTACTGTGCTGCCCGAATACACTATGCTCACTCACTTTGCACATCTACTAACTTCTGCTAAGGGCAACAGGAAAATAAACACTAGACAAGACAGCAGGTCATCACAGAGCACAAGGAGACATTCACTCGATCTACCTGGAGCACATTTGAGATGCCAGTTGACCTAATGTTTGTCTGTGAAAGGAAACTGTGATACATGAGGAAGCCCATGCAGACAGAGGCAGACCCCACACTGGGCTGGTATTTGAACCTGGATCTCTGGAACTATGAGGAGACCACTAATCTCTTCGCAAATTATAGTTTTTATTTAGCTCAGCCTGAGGTCTGGGCACATGCTTTGTCGCAGCTTAGACAATAGGTTAGTTTAGAAAATTAGGTACGTTTAGGGTTGCCAAGCATTTGCAAAACCGTTTCCTATTTAAAAACGTCACATTTAAGACCACGCCTGAGGCTGCACCTAGCTGTTTGTATGTGTGTGTCTTAAATACCCTGAGGACCTGAAAAGTCTTTTTTTTGTTTTTGCAAGTGATGTTGGCAGCTGAAGGTGCGAGGCTGGGTTCCAGGAATCCAAATGAAATGCTTTATCACCATCAAGAGAACCAAAACTTTTTCCTTCTGTCCCTCTGCTGATGTCACTTTATCCGTCGCCCTAGAGTCTCTGCACACTATAAAAAGGCTAAGAGGTTTAAACATCCACTGCTCTCTTTTCCTCAGAAGTCAGAAATATCTGCCAGTGAAAGCCAGATTCAGCTCAGGCCTTTTTTTGTTATAATACAGAATTGGTTTTTAGGTCTTTAATTATGATGTTTCTTATTTTCCGTCCCACTGCTCAGATGGTTTATCAAGCTGCACAAAGGGCTTAAGTTTTACACTGTAATTTCCTTTATTGTTTGTTTGTTTATTTGGCTTATTTAACGTCGCTTATCGGCATCAGTGGTCATCCAGCGACACACACACACACACACACACACACACACACACACACACACACACACAAGGTTACATCCATACACAAGTTAATCTGAAGACCAGTCATACATGACAATTTAAAGACACCAGTTCACCTAACGCACATGTCTTTGGACTGTGAGAGGAAACCGGAGTACCCGGAGTAAACTCCACACAGATAGGACCCAGGCCGCTCCGTCCTGGGATTGAACCCAGGACCTTGTTGCTGTGAGGCAGCGGTGCTACCCACCGAGCCCCCGTGTTGCCCCTCCTCATTACTTCACTGTAATTTCCCTCCATTTCACTGGAGAACTCTGGTCCTTTTAATGGGTCAGGCTGCACAAATGGTGCTTCTGTGCACTCTATCGCATTTCATAAAGTTGTGCTCGCACTGCGGCTGCACTGCTGAGGATGGCCCGCTCGTGGTTTCAGAGTATTGACCACTGCAGGGCTTGGTAGATGAATGTTTGTGCTCTAATGGCCTTGCTGCATTGGCAGAGCAAATGAAAGGGGCCGCCGGTCTCAGAGCAGCACGCCGTCTACTCTTCCTTGTGCTCTAAAGGTTAACCTCTTTTGTTCCCTCAAATGGAGACATGCATTCTGGAAAGAAGCCCAGCAGCGTGACTCGCTAAGGGTCACAGTTTGAAAGAGAAGAGCTTTCATAGTAGTCTTGGAGGGTTGTGACAGGCTCAAGAGGTTTGATCCGAAATTGGCCAAAGGAAATCAAAGCACAATTCTGACTCATCAATGGACTCGCGTCCATTTTTTCAGCTTTCAGCTTTCCTTCATTTTGCAGATAAAGATGCTTCGGTATAGCTTTATTGTTAGAATAATGACAGTTCTGATGCATACAATTGGTAAACCTTTGTTTTTAACTGGTATGTGCAATAATAGATAAGAGGAGCCAGTCTGTTTAAGTAGCTTTTGACCCAAAGAGTACTACCCCTTCCCCTAAGTACTACATTCATTCCAGGGTTTTACTTGGTTTGCACTGGCAGAGTAGAACGGCTGTGTGTGTGTGTGTGTGTGTGTGTATACACAGGTAATTAAGAATTGAATCTATGGAACAGTGTAGACCGTATTAAACTTGTCACTTCATGATGAATTTGTCTGAATGTAACCCCATGGTAAATCGGAGAGCACCTATACAATACAACTATATTAATGCATATAATGCTTTATATTGTGTGGAATTTCCGGACGTCTGGAACGGATTAATTAAATTTACATTATTCCTTTTGGGATTAATTTGACTGGTACCACTGTATTTTTAAACACGGTGGGTTCACTCACAAGAAACTTGCGTCTGGACCAGTAATTAAAGACACTACATCTTTCCCTTTCAGGGAATTAGGAATCCTGAGTGAAAAATGCAAATGGGACAAGACCATGGTCACCCCCTCCGAGATGGCGGTACAGTAGTGTGGCCCCGTGTACTGTGCCAGCACTAAAAAATAAGACAAGACAAGACAGTCTTTTGGGGGTTTTATTCTGGCTTATATCGATTTGAAAGCTATTAATTTAAAGTAAATAAAAATAGCTTCCATTTGACATAAAAGTTATCCAATGGTTTCAATCTGCAGCAATAAAAAAAGAACAATCCCAAAAACAAATACGGTAGTGGCTACTGTTGAAACAAAAGAGACAACGCAATCAGACGCAATAACAAAAAACAAAAAAAAAAACGAGCATCAAACCACTTACATGCCATTTGGCTGCTCCTACCCATCACATGGCACAATCACTCCCAATGTACAGATTTCCCTGAAACCAATTTGTACAATACAGTCACCAGCGTATGACAAAACATCTATACCAAAAAGTACCCATCACTTTAACCCTTATTTAACTCTTAACGGGGTATTAAACTCACCAGGCCGCATTGTGAAAATGCAGTATTTACACCGCTTAATAATCCAGTGGAATCCGGTTCCAATAAACACCATCTATAGCTAAAACTAAGTGCTTATGTCTACTTAATTCAGAAAACTTTTAGGAAAATCTTAGTTACCCCAGTAGACTCAACTTCTGTAATCAATGTTATAACCGTTAAGCACCATCCAGCCATGCTTTTTTTAAAAATTCCCATTTACTTTACGCATCGTGAAGCCAGGTGGCAAAAAGGGCGGAGTCTCAAAACGAAACGCTTTTTGTGCCCTCTGCACACCACTGGGCTACAGTGGTAAAATTAGTGGGCCATGTGTCATATCCTGTCCTGTGAAACAGTCACTGCTGGTCTTTAAGCAAAGCCCTCAATAGAATTACAACATGATGAGACCCTTAGTAGGCCCTGCAATGTACTGGCACCTGCTTCATCACAGATACTCATCAGCGTCGCCAAGACTCCGTAGTGGCGGCAGAACCTGTTTTTTATGTGGTTCTTTTTTATGTGCATGTTTTAATCATTCTCACAGTGGTGTCTGGAACCTACACCTGAAATCCAGCTTGACCTACTTGAGATTCACAGAAACAAACCCCATGTTAGGTTTCATCAATATAAACAACTTTTTACCAAAATGTTAGGTTTCATCAATACGAACAACTTTGTGCCACACTTATTTATTCATTGAGAATTCATCTAAAATGCATGTATCTCTAATGTCATGTGAAGTGTACTGATCCCTTTGGCCCGCCATTGGCCCTCGACCAAAGAGCCTCTTATTAGGATTCAAGCAATGAGCAAGCACTTGAATTTATTCATCTCAATCTGAAACAAGGCTTTAAGAGGAAGCACTGAGACACTTCAGTGAGGAGCTGAATATTCATTTGTATATAGATGAGCTGCACTGCTATATACAGTAAGCCCCATCACAGGCATAACTGTGTGTGTGTGTGTGTGTGTGTGTGTTTCCCACATGCTAGCCCTCCTGGGTGAAGTTATCAGCGACTGTAATTTGAGTGAATCATTGTTTCGCTGCCTGTGGCTTCTACGTGATGAATATGTCGTATATGAACAAATCTAATTGGCTTGTTGAGGCGCCGTTTAAAAAGGTGCCAGCAGTGCAGTGTTTTAAGATGAAAACCTTAAAGTCGAGGCACATCAGCGCAGCTTGCCATAATTCAGGAAATGTACTCGAGCCTCTGGTAAGTAAAAGTAAATGGACTGCAGGAGTCGAGCGACTTTTCTTTTTTCCCCATTGATCAACTCGGCCGGAGTAAATCCTTCTCAACAAATTGGCAACTTCCTGCTGTCTTGATGTTAATCATATGTCCAGTATTTGGCCAGAAGTGTATGGAGACCCAAAGAGGACATACATGAATTAGATTATGTCATAGAATTACCAAGGCATGAGGATTAACATGAGGACTTAATAAATGCCTGCATTCTTCTGAAGACTGTATTTTGAACATTGCTGTAAGGATTTACTTTCATTTAGCCAGTAATTTTGGACACTTGTCATAACTAATAAGCTCTATATCACAGTCACAGGCAAATGCTTTAAAACCATCCTTTCTGTCATGGGAATTCCCCTACAACTGTATGAAAATTTTGTATTTAAAAGTACTATATGACTCATTTATTTTAAGGAGTTCAATATTTTAGCAACTTCAATGACCGTATACACAGAGCTCCTTGTTTCCACACTGTCCATTCTATCATTTCACTTACCATATAGAAGCATTTTGTAGTTCTTCTGATACAGATTGCTAGTCCCATTTCCTCTGTTCTCTAATAATCAGGACCACCACAGATTAGGCACTGTTTGGGTGGTGGATCATTCTCAGCACTGTAGTGACACCGACATGGTGGTGGTGTTTTAGTGCGTGTTGTTCTGGTATGAGTGGAACAGACACAGCAGATAGTTTTTAAACACCCCGTTGTCACTTCTAGACAGAAAATAGTCCACCAATCAAAATGCCCTTCCTTTAGGCACCATCCTGTCTAACATCCAGCAGCTGTTGTCTCTGACTTTACATCTACAAAATGTTGTCATATGGTGGATGTGGCTAAAAGAGAGCACACTGCATGAATACGCTGTGTAAAAACTCCATCTTTATTATATAATATGCATATACATATTATAATAATATAATATACATTATCTGCTTTTCATCATCCTTATTTCTTTTTTGGGCTTCATTGCAACACTGTATTGGTGCATTACTGGACCGACTGGACTGCATTACTTGCATTTGGGTTCGAAAAATTCACACCGTATTCTAACATGGTGCTCTATTTAGGGTGCTGATGAAAGTCGGAATTTTTGTTTGAACTTGGTCCAAAAAAATTCCGAACGGACTGTTAAGAAGACTTAGAATTCTGAGGCTATACTATAAAATGATAACTACATAACTATATACAGACACAGACAGACACAGAGACACACAGACGTGCTGCCAAAAGAATGAACTGGGTGTTCTAAACATGCCTCTTGCCTAAAATTATACTTGAGCACTGAAAGGGCCTATAAAACGGATTATATTGCTGCAGTTTTGTCATTCTAATCTCCATTATAAGAGACTGCAAACAGATCGCCATGTGTAAATATTATACAAATTAATAATCACAAGCAAACCTCTCAAAGGAAGGCTAAGTGTGTGTGAGTGTGTGTGTGTGTGTGGGAGAGAGAGAAAGAGAGAGCGAGAGAGAGAAAGAGAGGAAGACAGACAAAGATTAGCAACAGGACGTGCAGCTAATGCATTCAGCACAATTATACGGATTTATTCAGCAGGCTGCGCCCGGCACACACAACTGGCAGAATACATTAACAAAGCAGATAACATGAAAACAAGGGTAATGAGTGTGTTTGCCCTCTTCACGGCCCTGTCTCTCTCTTTCTTTCTGTGTAGGCTGTGCCTTCGTCAAGTTTTCCAGCCATGCAGAAGCCCAGGCAGCCATCAATAGCCTGCACGGCGGCCAGACCATGCCTGTAAGTGTTTACACAAACAAACAAACAAACAGACTTTGGATAAAATACACAGCCAGATTGGGTTTGGATCTCCTTAGGTGCTGTGCATCTGCTCAGGTGTGGTCGCTTGACGATACAAACCCAGCCTGTTTAGACATTAAGGAAGTGTTTTCTTTGCTGGAACTCCGTAGTGAAGTTTCTAACAAACAACAGATGATTTGTGCATGTTTCAGCACTCATTGTTCCCATCGGTGGTGTACCAGGGTAGCTCTAGCATCAAGTGACAGCGCCACTCATTATACATTCATTGTGGACCGTTCTACAGCCAGTGTTTGTCTATGGTGATCACATGGCTGTACGGTTGATTGTATTAATCTGTTCATGCACGGGGTGTTTCTGAAATAGCGGCGCATGCCAGTGAGTGATTACAGGCATGCAAACAGATATAGGCACTAGCCGTTTCACGATGGCCCGACATTTCGACTAAGATGACAGTCCAATAATAAATAGAAATACACATTCAGCAGAAACCGTACTCTGGATTTTGGATTTCAAATTTCCCCGTGCATTACAATGCTTGGCCGTTACTTTTACGTTTTTTTTTTTTATTTACTTTTCTGATGAGGAAGTCGGCAGTGCGGACGTGCACGTTTAAGGCCGGTTACGCTATGATATACAGTGCTAACCCTGTTCTTGTTGTTAATTTGTTCCAGAAGGCTTGTCTCCCTGCCCCCACTATGAGTATCTAACTAAAAGTGCCGTGCCTCCCAGCCCCCAAAATTATAGCTTTTCCCCCCAATTTGACCGTTTTATATATATATATATATATATATATATATAAAATTTATATAATTTAATACTTCATTTTGGTTTATTTGACAAAAAAGAAA
>JAUZST010007283.1:0-39650 GCA_034779995.1 Parotocinclus haroldoi | reverse complement strand
GTGTGTGTGTGTGTGTGTGTGTGTGTGTGTGTGTGTGTGTGTGTGTGTGTGTGTGTGTGTGTGTGTGTATTTTCATGGTCCCTTTCATATTAAACTGATAAATTATCAAGCAGGTGTATAGTGTAAAAAAGTGTACAACCAGAATAGTTAGGCAGGCAATTATCTGATTAGCCAATCATGTGGCAGCACATAAAATAATGTACATATAGGGTCAGATCAGAGTACTTCTAGTATGAGTATTCGAGTACTACTTCAGAGGGGACTCTGACACTGGGTGGAACTCTTACTTACACTGTCTCTTCAAACTAAATAAAAGAGACCATGCATTTCAGCTTCTTGTTGCTTTTTACTGTCGTACAAACTTGTAATTTTCCATGATATCCAATGGTGGTGTGATTCACACTGAATTTCTTGTGTACTGTTACGCCCCTAGATCTCAGTGACAGAATCCCTGTTTCAAACCATGATTTGAGTATTTCGGTAACTGTTGATCTATAACTGCTGTGAAAAGTCCTGTGGATGGAAACATTCTGTTAATGAGACAGGTCAGCAAAGAATATTCAGACTGGTTCGAGGTGATTGAAAGGCTAAGAAAACTCAGATAACCACTCTGTATGTTCACAATGAGCAGAACAGCATCTAAGAATGGACAACACGACAAATAATAGCAGAAGGCTATGTGGGGTTCAAAACCGGGTCAGATATTGGCAACAATAGCATGAATCCATGCATCTGTTCTACTTTTTGAAAACAGTCCATGATGGTAGAGGTAGTCTGATGGTGTGGGCAATTTGTTTTTGGCACACCTTGGCTCTGTTAATACTAACAAATCATGACTTGATAGCCACAGCCTATTTGCTTGATGTTGCTGAAGAATAAGGAACACAACCCTTCATGACCGTACCTGATCCATCCTTTAATGGCTGCTTCCAGCATGATCATTCACCATGGCTCAAAGCAAATGTAATCTTAAACTGGTTTTAGGAACATGACAGAGTTCAGTATTCTTCCGTGGCCTTTCCAGTCACTTCTCTGAGTTCAGTAAACTATATCTGGGATGCAGAATGAAAGATTTGCAGAATGAAAGTACAACCCTTGGCTTGTCAACATGGAGCAGAATTTCAAAGTAATTCAAATGTTTCTCTCAGCTTATGCCACAAAGAATTTACCCTGTTTAGAAGGCTCTACCCAGTATTAGAGTTCTTAATAAAGTTCTGTGTCCATTTGATACAGTGCATCCGGAAAGTATTCACAGCGCTTCACTTTTTCCACATTTTGTTACATTTTCTTGAGAGTTTTGAAAATTTATTAAAATAAAAAAAACAGAGAAATCATATTTACATACGTATTCACAGCCTTTGCTTAATAATTTGTAGAACCACCTTTGGCATCAACTACAGCCTCAAGTCTTTTTGAATATGATGCCACAAGCTTGGCACACATATCTTTAGGCAGTTTTGCCCATTCTTCTTTGCAGTACCTCTGAAGCTCCATCAGGTTGGATGGGAAACGTCTGTGCACAGCCTCACTCCAGAGATGTTCAATCAGATTCAAGTCTGGGCTCTGGCTGGGCCACTCCAGGACATTCACAGAGTGGTCCTGAAGCCACTCCTTTGAGATCTTGGCTGTGTGCTTCGGGTCGTTGTCCTGCTGAAAAATGAACCGTTGCCCCTGTCTGAGGTCTGAGTGCTCTAGAGCAGGTTTTCATCCAGGATGTCTCTGTACATTGCTGTATTCATCTTTCCATCTACCCAGACTAATTTGCCAGTTCCTGCTGCTGAAAAACATCCCCCATAGCATGATGCTTCCACCACCATGCTTGACTGTAGGGATGGTACTGGCCTCCAAATATGGCGCCTGGCATTCTCACCAAAGTGTTCAATCTTTGTCTCATCAGACCAGAGAATTTTGTTTCTCATGGTCTTAGAGTCCTTCAGGTGCCTTTTGGCAAATTCCTTATACCTTTTACTAAGGAGTGGCTTTCGTCTGGCCACTCTGCCATACAGGCCTGATAGGTGGATTGCTGCAGAGATGGTTGTCCTTCTGCAATGTTCTCCTCTCTCCATGGAGGAACGCTGGAGCTCTGACAGAGTGATCAGCGGGTTATTGGTCACCTCCCTGACCAAGGCCCCACTCCCCCGATCGCTCAATTTAGATGGCTGGCCAGCTCTAGGAAGAGTCCTGGTGGTTCCAAACTTCTCACATTTACGAATGATGGAGGTCACTGTGCTCATTGGGACCTTCAAAGCAGCAGAATTTTTTCTGTATCCTTCCCCAGATTTGTGCCTTGAGACAATTTTGTATCGTAGGTCTACAGACAATTCATTTGACTTCATGCTTGGTGTTTGCGCTCTGACATACAGGCAACTGTGGGACCTTATATAGACAGGTGTGTGCCTTTCCAAATCATGTCCAATTAAGTGGATTTACCACAGGTGGCCTCCATTTAAGCTGTAGAAACAGCTAAAGAATAATCAGTGGAAACAGGATGCAACTGAGCTCAGTTTTGAGCTTCATGGCGAAGGTTGTGAATACTTACGTAAATGTGATTTCTTAGTTTTTTATTTTTAATACATTTTCAGAGCTCTCAAATTTTTTTTTTTTTTTCACATGGTCATACTGGGGTATTTTGTTTAGAATTTTGAGGAAAGAGATTAATTTAATACAATTTGGAATAAGGCTGTAACGTAACAAAATTTGGAAAAAGTTAAGCGCTGTGAATACTTTCTGGGTTCACTGTATTTTTTGTCAGTAAATGTGCATACAATCTTACCATGTAAGTATCTGATGTCTTTTGTCAGCAAAACCTTCATAATGAAATAATAAATACGTTTATATTTTATAATAATATATTGTTATAATAAGTTTATAATTATATTATAACACATCTATGTACATCTAAAATAGAAAATTTGGTTAAAAAACTAATGGTTCTTTACTCAAAATCAAAAACTCTTATTTTACCATGAGTCACATTCTAAAACAAACACAAAGGTTGAGAATTAAAACAGAGAGAGAAAACACAACCTTTACAGTTTCAGAAGTATATTCTTGTTTAGATTCCTGATTATTAAGAATGGAATATGTTACTGATGCCTTAAAGCACTTTTGTAAGTCGCTCTGGATAAGGGTGTCTGCTAAATACTGTAAATGTAAATGTACTATGTAACCATTTACTATCTGTAGTACAGTAAATACACTGTATGTGAGTATGTGTAGCAAGCGACATTCATGGGGCTTAACAGAAGCATAGCTAGAACTAGATGAGAGTGCCCCACATTGACTGTTAAGTATTGTGTATGATCACCCAAGACTGCTAAAACACACTGACAGTTCTTGTGGGATCCTCTTCATTTTAAAATATCCCCTAATTTTTGCGAGCAGTGTACTGTATATTAAACTAACATATCAGGTGTGTTATTACATTACCATGTGAAAACTGAAACTGAATTTACACAAAAACACCTGCATGGAATAACATGATGGCTCAGAGGATAGAGCTGCTGGAAATGACAGTCTAAGAGGCACCACTCCTCTGATAAATCCTGTTTTGCAATGTGTAGTTCAGGTGATGCGCTTACAAAAAAGCACAGTGCACTTCTTTTAATGTCCCAACCTCAGATATATTGGTACAGAATGTTGATGGAAAGAAGTCAGAGGAGAATGACCAGACTATCTCAAAACTCAGAAACAATAACTACAATAAACCCACTTGTTACAACCTATGTATATAGTAGAGTATCTCTAAATACACAACACATCAAACCTTGATGCAGATGGGCAACAGCAGCAGGAGACTACATTGGGTACCACCCATAAGAACAGGCAACTGAAGATACAACTCATACAGGTTCACCAATTTTGGACCATTTAAGATTGGAAAAACCTTGCCTGGGTCTTTATTTGTGCTGTGAAATTCAGGAGGTAGAGTCAGAATTTAACATAACATACAAGCATCCTGCCTTGTATTAGCAATTCACACTGCTGCTGGTGTTGTTAAGGCGTGAAAGATATTTTCTTGGCACCCTTTGACACCTTAAGGCCAATTAAGCATAATTGGTATTAAGCCTACCACGACCTAACTGAAAATTGTTGCTAACCATGACCATCCCTTTATGACCACAGTGTATCCATGTTATATACGCAAAACTCAAAGCATCTCATACTGGTTTGAGAATATGACAATAAGTTCACTATATTTAAATATCCAGAGACAAATAAGTAATAACCCAAGAACACAATCCAACCAGAATCTGCTAGGATGAAAATCAACAAAACACGAAAGTAAACTTTAAAATCATTTAATGATTTAATCTTGCACGGAAGGTCCAGTCAAGCCAAGCTTGTGTCTCTCTGAGGGAACAAGGTATAGAGGGTGGTTTGATTAGAGCCTTTAGGTAAGAAGGTGCTGTTCCATTTTTGGCTTTGTGGCCACGCATCATGGTTTTGAATCTGACGTGGGCAGCTACAGGGAGCCAGAGAGGAGAACTCAGTAGCTGGGTGGCTTCCCTGGAAAAATTCTCCTGATGCAGTACGAGGTACCTGCATGAAATGGCCAGTTTGTAAATATGAGCGTGGAAACTGATAAAATCACTGCAAGATTTCTTGAAATAGTGAATGTGTGAAGGATGAGTTTATCTAGAAGATGCTAAGACCTTGCTGCAGGAATGCAAAGCAGTACAGTTTTGCTGTGGTTCAGTGATGGTCTGATGAGCTGACATCCATAATGAGATGCTCTTCAGCTCTGAATCCAGTAAAGCACATTTGGGATGTGGTGGAATGGGAACTATGATGCAAATGCATGGTGCTATGGTAGTAATATGGACCAAGCTCTGAGAAACATTTCCTTGTTGACCTTTTTAAATCTATGCAAGTAAGATTAGAGGCAAAAGGGAGTCCAATACGGTACTAGCATAGTGTATTGAATAAAAACACTATATATACAGATATATATGCTTTTTTTTCATATGTATTATTTTCATGGTTTGGTCAAGGCCCCTTCGTTCCAGTGAAGGGAAATCCCTGTAAAGGAGTTTGTTTGGGAGATGACATGATCTTGACTGAATTTCAAGCAGTTCAGTTGTGCTAAGGTCTCGTTTCAAATGATAAGCATATATCAGTATCAGAGTCATGAGATGCACTCCAAACACACTAAAATGAACAACTGTTGGATAGAGAGTTTCAGTTATGGGAGAGGCCGTGGGAGATTATGACCTGACCAGGAGAACGAGTCTAAACAGAGAAAAGGAGACGTCCTTTTGAATTAGACAGGACAGTACAGGACAGGACTTCCAAGACAGGACAAGATAGAAAGCAGTATATTGTGATTAACTGTGTCAAAGTAGAAGAAGGATCAGAATTTATGGAAGTTTGGATTATCTGGCAGCAAGAACCTCCCAAGAACCAGCCATCAGGGCAGTATCTGTGGAGTGTTCTGCTTTGAAGCTAATTCTATGTTCTAAATATAATATATTTTTCTGTACAATGACTTGCATTTTCATTACTATGTGTGGCATTGAAGTTATAGGCTCTGTCCAAAACTATTCCCCTTCCATATATACCACTTTTAGCTTACAGGGAACAAAATGTTAACGATTTTGGTAACCTTATGAGCCTAATGTTTGTTAATTTTCAGCACCATATTCTAACACATGGGCACACTAAACCTCATGCCACCAGTCCAATGTTCCTGCAGAGTTTAGAGTTTGACAACATGCCTGGCACATGAGAGCTCAGCTTGCACAAGTTGTTTCTACTAATAATATACACAAAGCGAATACTTGAATAGACAGCCATCTTTCTGGTAACTGACTGCTCGTCCTTATTACTCTAATTCAAAGAAATCACAGTGAAGCAAGAAGAAAATAATGCTATTTAATATTGACTAATTGCTTTCTGCTGAAGGTTATATTGTTGACTTGTATGGCTGTGTAGCAAGCCAGTTCTTTAGTGCCAAATATGAGCGAGCAAAATGTGATTAATCACGAATAAAACAAAAACAAATTGTACACTAAAATATTTTAATCATTTGACAGCACTCAATTTATTAGGCAGTGTTGGATGCAGGTATAATTATCCAACAAGCATGTTTTTTTCAGGAAATATGACCATTAAAGCTTGTTTTCAGTTCACTGAATCAGAGTGAAGAATGGCGTTTATGTACCATTTAGTAGGTATTTTGTGGGTTGTAAAACAGTACTTGGAAAGAGAAGCGTGAGTAAATCTAACTGGCAAATCACTAACATTAGCTTAGGCGTAAGGGTAGAAAGGGAACCAACACCAAGTAAAGGTAAACATTTTCTCTAAAGATTAGTACTTATATACAGCATACTGTAACATTTTTACTTTTTGTACATTTCTTCATACCATGATAACAAGCTAAATATAATTACAAATAAATGAAAAATAACTAAAAATTACTTTATTCTTTCATTCAATAAACGAACACTAATTGCTTGATGCTTTGTTTTTTAAAGAAAATATTAACGGTTAACTATATTTGCATATTTGAGATACAAGCCTAAGAAGTTAAACATTTAAAATATATATTGAGCACAACTAATGCCCAAGACAGTAGCAAAAATGCTAATAATGGACAAAATATTTAAAGAACAAGCATCTACAATTTTTGTAAACAATGCATCATCAAAATATTAAACGTGTGCAATGCCAAAGGAGGTACACGAAATACCAGCAAAAGACAATAAGAAATATTAGGCCATATTTTGTGTCCACTATAAAAACATCTGTTCATAAACTGTTAATACAAGCACTACCTTCTTGGACATTACTGTACAAGACAGGTTTGCAAAAGACCGGCTGGATGTTAAACAGTTTCCCAAGCCATGTCGTGTGAAATGAGAATTAATGCATGTAACATGACCTGACCAGAGCTCTTCATGTAAGACATACCAGAGAGATCTAAAATCCTTGCTCACTGTTGTGTAAGACTGGAAAAAGAAGTTTTACTAGTTATTAACTGTGTTTACTTAACATTTTTCACCTGAATTGTAAATGATTAAGGCTGATTAAAGTGCTTTGTAAAGACACGAACAAGAATATGTTTGCGTATGTGTATTATATGGTAGAATGCGTTTCTCATTTTATTCTACTTTGCATTTAATGAATGAAAATGTAAGGAAAAAAAAGCAACTATATTGCTCACAAATATTAGAGGCTATTTCAAAATGATATCTCATAATAAAATATTCCCTAATTTTTGTGAGCAGTATATATGCATATCCCTTATAGTCAGTAATAACTAAGATATGCCACTGAATAGTTAACACTCAACCATATATCAAAATATAAACACACTAACAGACTAGCTGTTAGCTTTAGACCTCAATTACTGCTTAGAAACCATGTTGCTTAATTTCAGGAATCGAATCATCCTTTAATAATATGGAAACTGGTTGGGACTGGTTTAAAAGGCTGCGCTCAAAGAGTGACATCTCGGATTAAAATATAAGATCACATCATATTCAGTCACAATTACTCACCCAAGATAAAAAAAAATAAAAAAATAGGGGATACTACAAAATAAAATATCCCCTAATGTTTGTGAGCATGGTATCATAGATCCTGCATTTAAATTCAGGGCATTATCTACGATTTTAAAACACATGTTAAACTGCAACAACTAAATGAAGGCAAATAATCTTTAACATGTTGTTTGGTACGTTTGTTAATTGTTGTTTAAAAAAGTGAGTGATATTATGGTGTTTTCAGGAACAAAAATATTAAGAAAAGAACATTATTATAAAAAGAAGTCATTTTATTTATATGGTGTCATAACCCTTAAGAGACATACTGTGTTTTAAAACATGTACTCAGTGTTTTAAAATAGGTCCAAAAACATAATGCACAACTTCTGGAACATACTGGCCCATACCGAGCGTGTCTGCTGCTACTACACAGTGTCATACCACGTACCGATTTTTTTGATGGGCTGTCCATTTCAATGTGAAGGGAAATATGATGGTGCTCTGCAATCTGTCCCAAGTTTTCAGTCTGTAATATACTCTGATGGACTGGGCATGTCCGTTTGAAATAAAAACGCAATAGGTATCATGGCACTTCTTGGATTCTGACATTCTGCTAATGTTTTAAGCCATGATGGCATAAAGCAGGATATACAGTCTTACATTCAGGTGTGTAGAGATTGTTAAATATGTAATGTAAGCTTTAGCTGAAATCAGGAGACGTTCCGCTAATGGCCCGGAAAACATGGAGGGAGTTCTGCAACAGGGAACGCATTTCATCCTCCTCGAAGATCTACGGATGGAAAAACAAGAATATAACAATTAAAAGAATGAGCACAGACATTACATATAGTTACCATGGGATGTATGAATACGCTAAAACATGCTGTATTGGTTACGAATCGTTGTGCATGCTACAAGGTATCTGATGTTTGTAATGAAATAAAGGTTACCTAGCATTCAATCTACAGAGCATGGCAGCACAGAGAGAGAAAGCACAGACATGTTAGTAAACAGTGTGTAAAGACAGATCTGTTATCTAGGACAACAGGTAAATGCATCGTAACCATGTGTACAAACACGTTCTGTATTATTGTGACGATGATAAAAAAAGAGCACATTCTTTCTGGCTATGGAAAGTCTGCAGTGCTGTGACATATTGCGATCGTGGAATGTGTTTCTGATCTTATCAATACGCACCATGCATTATGCAAAGTTTGACAGTACCACTGACAAAAGCACAGTGCACAGTGCACATATTTTCAAGTCACTTATATAAGAACCTATACAGTGTGTACACTGAACACAACACTTCTAATCCAAAGACAATGGTGCTTTTGCATGTGCAAACACAATGCACACTGGAATACTGGTTATGAGATATGTAATTCATTACCATGGTTCATTTGTACAAATGCAAGCACTACTGTTTTTTAGGTTCCACACCTTCAGTACATTTTGAAGAATGATCAGAGCATTGCAATTCATGGACCAAAGTAAGCAGATCCCCATTCATTGATTAATTCATAGACTTAGCTGTTTAAGTTTAACATGTGCACAATGTCTAGCACTGAATGATAATAAATAAAGCCTTGATGGCAGTACTGAGTATTCCAATACCCATAGTAGTCATACAAGCTCAAAGTTTTAATATTGCCCAGGAGAAAATGTACTGTGAAATTTTATAGTGAAACTGTAAATTGCTTGGCAGTTGTATTGTGAAATTTCACAGTTTGACCATATAGTTCACACTTCTACTATGTTGTTGGTAATTTAACCACTTCACTGTAAACTTGGTTGATTGTGAACTGATCATAAATTATTTCACAGTTCTACCATGGATTTTGATGGTAATGTGGTCACTTCATGGTTCTACTGTCACATTTCACAGTGCACTTTTTCCTGGGTGAAGCATGCATCATGTAAACAGTTGGTTGCAACACTCCCCACCAACTTACACAACGCTTCTTAAAGCAACAAAGCCTAAGAAACGTTCACTTTGCTTCGTGGGTTGAATTTTCATGGCAGCGCACTTCTGCACAAAAAGGTTTTAAGTGGCATTTGTAAGTGTAACTCTGTAGTTCTTGACAAAGGTTTGCCAAAGTAATCTGTATTGTTGAATGATGGCTCTTGATACGTCTGAGGGATCGAGGATCACAGGTGTTTACAGGTATTCCCAATTCCTTGAATCGTTTTAGAATATTGTACTGCAGCATAATATAGTTAAGGCTGCACAATGGCATCAGTGATTGTAAATAGACTGTGTCATACCCAATAAGTAACTACATTTTCTCTTTTCTCTCCGAGCTCATGTTTCGGTACCAGCTCCAGATGTTCCTCCACCTCATCACCACTGTTGGTTTTCATCGACAGACACCAGTCCCAAAATGCCCGGGACACATCAGAATGCAGCAACTCCCTAAATCAATCAGCTATCAGGAGACGATGTGCCTCCAAGGACTTCTCCCTGAGGAGTCAATATCTCAAATCTTTTAAAACCTATTTGCAGAGGGAGAAATATGCAAATAACTTCTAGTTTTCATTTGAGGAACATTTCAATAATTTTCTCATGCATTTGTTGATTATTTGTTTGATTTGATTATTGTTGATTTGATTGCACATCAAAGCCTTTCCTGGATGCTGCTTTTGTACTCAATCATGCTTACAATCTGCTACATAACTATTTAGTTTTTCAAATTAATTACTAGCTCCAAGTTGCCCCAGTCCCAACTTTTTTGGAATGTGTTGCCGGCCTAAAACGCAGGAATGGATGTTAAGTTAAAACCAGACAAAACATGAACTATCCCAGGTTCATGCTGTCTGTAATGAAAAAAAAGCGAATGTAAGAAACAATCTGTGTTTTCTCACAAAAGCTTAGAGTTTCTCAGAAATTCATTTAATGCGTTTCCATCACGCACGTTTCAGCTGCCTTGGTCCACTTGAGATACTCAAACAGTCTCTAACTTTAGCATTTAGGCAAGAGTTGGTTTATGGAGTACCATCATTTTAACAGCCTTGGTTAAAGAATTAAACATTTATTAAGCACATACAGCTTTGATTAGTTTGTCCATGTAGCATCTAAGTTTGTACTTAGTACTTTCTTTTTTAAATAACAGCTTTCTTAATCTTCCGGTTCATTTTACGAGCCTGTTTAATTCCGCCATCTTGAAAGCCACCATATTGGATCAAGGGCAAGTTTTTCCAATGGGAAGGTGGTCATGTAGCATATCAAATAAGACCAGAATTGTCTCAGAAATCAACTGAGATTCAACAAGATTTGTAATCTATTGTAATCTATTTTGGTTCAAAAGTCATCAACAAAGAAATTTGTAAAATTGTGTTGTTCGTCACAGTAACTGTAGCTGCCATATCATAGTTGCTGACTTCAACAACTGACACCCAGAAAGACCACCAATTTCACACAGCACTGTTACATCTCTCATAGTCAAATTCAGAGAAACCATGACTGTGGACAACAAGCCATGTTGTGGTTGTCTGAAGATAAACAAAAAAACAAAAACAAAAAACCCTCAACAATAATTTTTGCAGCCTTTGCGAAATGTTTATGACACATGACGTGACTTTTTACTCACCCTGTATAAGACGCAGATATTATACATACCATATCCCTCTTTAACCTTTACTTTTCATAACTGTTGCACACAGTCGTCTGGGTTTTATTCGGGGCACTTGTTGTTAAGTCACATTTTATAAATATGAAGAACTTAACACAATCCCTTGTAGCAGAATGAAATGTGATATGCATCTACTGTTGCACAAAATATCTTGGGACTTAGAAGATAGCATACTATAGATATTTCTCTCTCTCTCTCGATCTCGCTCTCTCTCTCTCTCTCTCTCTCTCTCTCTCTCTCGTGCTCTCCCTCTCTCTCACACTCTCACGCTCTCGCTCTCTCTCACGCTTTCATACGCAAAAAAAAAGAAGACATATAGTGAAATGTAGGATAAAACATTTTTATAAGATTAAACATTTTAATGTGTGGACCGCTGCATACTGGGCCCTGTTCCAGACAACTTCCTGCAGTTATTTTGGTCTTCCTGATAATGTCTTGACTTAAGTACTTCCACATAAATTTACTTTATTGACACTTTAGACAGTGGAACTTACAAGCAGTTTATATATGCAGTATTTTAGCATTCCAACTGCTTTTATACAGAATTTACTCTATTTTCAGTACATGAGATGCTGAAAACTAAATGTAAACACAACACCCTGATGATTTGAAATGGTCATTTAAATGTTCACATTTAATACCTGACAGCTTGTAGAGTCAAACTTTAATTCAATTCAAATTCATTTATATAGTGCTTTTTACAACAGAGTATTGTTTCAAAACAGCTTTAAAACCTTATATTATCTTATAATTGGCCAATCCCAAATTGAGCAAACCTAGGCAGACAGCGAAAAGGAAAAAAACTCACTGAAAGTAGAAGGAAGAAACCTTGTAAGGACCAAGGCTCAAAAAGGGACCCACCCTCCATTGGTGGCCTAAACGTTAATTGAATAATTACCTAAAAATACAGTGTTCCCTCACCACTTCGCGGTTCACCTTTCGCAGACTCGGTGCATCGCGGGTTTTTAAAAAAATATGAATGGAAAAAAAATATATTGGGGATTTTCGCTGTTTTGTGGAACTTTTACATTACAAAAATTACAAAATTTATAAAAAAAACTATTACAAATAATAATTCTAACAATAAAGGAATGTTATAAATCATAAAATAATTAGGATTTACAGTATATAGCTGTTGTGTCTACACAACACGTGTGATACGATAGTGATGTATGGCGTGTTAAGTAAAAAGAACGTTCGATTACTTCAGCGTGTTGCTTGATTATTCAACAGTTAAAAACACTACAATAGTGTATTAACTCAGCAGATGAATACACACCAAAACAAGAAGTAAGACTAGAGCATCGCCCGCCCGAGTCGCTACTTGCCGACAGGTTTTTATCTGCGCTGTTGTGTTCGCTGCTTGTGAAAGTTTCATTATAGGATGAATTCATTAAAGCCCTACGATGCCACCCAAACGTTCTGCAAGTTCTATGGCTAAAACAGTGTATAAATATAGTACCCTTACTTCGCAGATTACCATTTATCGAGGGTGGTCCTGGAGCGTAACCCCCACGATAAACTACATTTCCATTTACATTTCCAGCATTTAGCAGACGCTCTTATCCAGAGCGACTTACAATTAATACAGTCTTACATTTTTAGGCAATTGTGGGTTAAGGGTCTTGCTCAAGGACCCAACTGTGGTAGCTTGGCCTTCTGGTCCAGAGTCCAGTACCTTAACCGCTAGGCTACCACAGGCACAAACTAGGGAACATTGGATACTAGAGTAATAGTAAAATTAAGTAAATCAATATTCAAATTTAAAATAGTAATAAAAGTCAAAATAAATAACATCTAAACTTTACTGGATATCATGAGTGTAAGAAGATTCAGTGTGAAGAACTGACTCCAAATACTTTAACATAGATCCATAGGACCTTGAATCATAGAATAAAATAAGCTTTAATCTAAGTCAAAGTAGACAATAAGTTGTCCAAGTAGACAATTCCAGAGCATAAAGGGGACCTATTATTTAAAACATTTCAGTCTTTGTGCTTTACGTTTGAGAATATGGACTATCTAACAAAGCCAAAAATTCCCAAAAACCACAAACTGTGAAAATCCCTATGATCTAATGATGATCTAATTTCACAGTTTGTGGCCTGTTGGGTAGTCCATATTCCCAAACGTAAAGCACAAAGACTGAAATGTTTTAAATAATAGGTCCCCTTTATGCTGTACTTCGACTTAGATTAAAGCTTATGAGGTACATTAAGGAGATCTTATAATAATACATTGCAGTTAATATTTTCTGACGCATGGCAATTTGATCTTGCAATATGTCAAATTCTGCAAATGGATAAATGAGAGTGCCAAATCTTTCATGACACTGGGTGACAATCTCAACAAGTGGTGATAAAATTAGTCAAGCAATGCACTGATGCTACTCCTAACTGTTCCGCCAGACAGAGCAAGTTGCGTAATAATAACAATATAATAACAAATAATTTCATATACTTATTTATGTGTAACTTTTTATTATTGTGCCTAACCAAATTAGCCATTTTGTATTTTAAGGCATGAAACTATATGAGGTATATGACCTATACATTATATATACATATATACAATATACATATATTTGTGCATTATTGTGTCTCTAATATGTGTTTATATATCTATATTGATATTTTTAAGAGTTTAACATAAAACATTTACAATGAAAGTGATTCACGCTGTCTGATGTATGTATGTATGTATGTCTCCACAATGTACTGTATTGATTTTAGCACACCTTATGTGTTACTGGCAAGTGGTCACATGCTGTGGGTTGTAACATGCCTATGCTTGACATCCATGCAAAAGTGCCTTGATTTCTAGGAAAAACTTAACTGCCAGATTCCTGAGTTTGGTAACAGAAAGAAACGCACCATGGCAGAAGCAATTTGGACAAAAGAAATCTTAAATATAATATGCACATCCAAGTTCTCAAAGTTGATGCTGGTAGTTACTGTTTTTTTTATCAATGAATATGTGAGTCATGTCCTACAATTCAGGCAATGTACTTATCACTAAACTTAAATCTGTACTACAGCAATAACAGTTAAATGACACGTTATAAAATCTTTAATAAAATAAGAGTACAGCAAAGTATTATATTTCATTAAACATATTTTCACTTGTATTCTAATTTTCAGATCGTCTAGAACTTTTGAAGCAGAAATGCATGACTTCCCATTTCAATGGGATATATGTATATACAAGGTGTAAAAATGTAAAATTCTATCATTCTTCAACATCGTAATGGCCACAAAAATATTATGAAATATCCCCTAATGAAATATCCCCTAATGAAATATCCCCTATTTTATGAGCAGTGTATATTTAAAAAATCCTAGGACAATAATTGACAAGTTCCAGTGAACTAGAACAATGACAAATGTACCTGAAAAAGTACTCACAAAGTCCCCAAATGTACCATCAGATGCCACCTATATGCAAACAAATTATCTGAAGGCTTTCCATTAAAAAGACTTATCACAAATGTAGTTGCCTGCATTTTACTAAATGCGATCGAGATTTTGACTAGAGCCCTGTTCCATGAACAGATGAAATGAAAATACTTTTTGGCAACAAACACTTGCCATTTTGTTCGGAGCAAAAATAAGGATTGCTAAAGTAATAATCTGATTCAACTTCTTTAAAAACATATATTTTCCGTAGACTAAATTTACCTCAACTGAATGCATTAATTTTTAATTGCAAGATTAAGCAAATTTACCACTAAGTTAATTTCCTCTATTCTCTATTCTACTCTCTTTTCACTTCAGAGGCACCAATAATTAAGGAGGTGACTGTATGCTATTTAAAATATATATTTAAACTATTTTAAAATATTTAAATATATATTTATCAATCGAACAAAAAAACCCTTGAAAACAGACCACAGCTGAATTAGTCAATAAATAAGCCAATAAAGCATCATATCTTTACCAGTATCAACATTCCACTTAGACAAACAGCAGTAAAGATAGCATACAGGTCAGTTGAAAGTTCTTTGGAAAGCAGGTGAAGTGTTTTAAGCTGAATACTTTTTCGCAGCAACAGAATGACTAAGCCCTTATTTGAGAATTGTTATTTGCTTAAAATGTATGACATATACAGTACTGGTGCCACTATTAGCAATGGTAGAATGACCAAATATAACTCTTTCTCAGTATCCTTAATAGAATTAGTATGCAGTACTAAAAACTGAAACCAATCAGAAATAAGCCTCTACAGGTTGCAGTGGTAGTTATTTAGTGTGACCTCCCCTTACATTTGCTCAATAGCAGCATATGGCAGCTTTATTGGAATGCCAACTTGACCCTCTTGCAGTAGGAAAAAGCTTGATCATTTTGGAAGGATAGCGCACAAAATATTTCAGAAGGGGAACAGGGGGAAAAGATTAAGATATGCTAAAGCTCGTAAAGATTGGAACAAAGGTCAGTAATAACAGTTTTATGGGCTAACGAAACCAAGTTTAAATTTTTTGGCTCTGACTGATAATATGTGATATGGTAATTATACCATTGCCAAAACTGCAAGTCTAGTGGTGGCCTAAGACTTTTGCACAGTACTGTGTATATTCCTATCGTTGTGCTTCTGAAGTGTTTTGGTGTCACTTGAATCCATTTACTCATATTTGTTTGTTGCATTACCTGTTCATGGATTATATCGGATAGCTCCTTCACCATGCTTTTGAAGTTACCCTTCAGTCCCTCATGATACTCATATTGGTCCTCTTTGATAAGCCGTTCATTAATATCTAAGGCCATACTGCATGCCCCAACAAACTTCCTACAGAAAACACAATGAGAACCACACCAAGTTGTAAAACAAAAACAAGCTGTACTAATTACTCATTACTGACTATCAGAAAGTAGGAATGGAAGAAGGATCATTGTATCAAAAGTTTGTGGAACATTTAAATACATTCAGAAAATACTTCAGTATTTTACACAAAAAATAATTGTAGTATAGCAAGCTTACAGTACAAAATTACTGTAACTACTCTACTAGGATATACATTACTGTAACTATTTTGACTAGGTTATTTTGGCTCATGGAATGAATTATTTGGATCTTTTTGGTTTATGGAATGAATCATTTGGATTTTCTTTTGGATCATTAGTGAATAATTTTACATCTTCTTTTGGATCATGGAATAAAATCATATAGATGTTTTTTGGTTCATGGAATGAAACATTTGGATTTTCTTTTGGTTCATGGAATGGCAGGAATATTCCCTGGATAAGATAAGATAAGATAAGACACTCTCACTCATTCATTTAGCTTTAGATTTAGAGAATTTTGGAGTACTCAAACCTATAATTTAGAGTAGCCAAAGCATTATTTTGGGAAATGCTGCCCGGGAAATCACATAGTTGTGAGAAGAACATACCAAAACCCACACAAACAGGGTCCCTTGAAACTGTGCCACATCTGTACTATTTGGTGCACAACCACACCATCCTGACATTTATTCAACTATTTTACTGTATTTCCCAATGTTCCAAACACTTACACGTCTGTACATTACAATAAAATGCACAAAAATAAAATGCACCAAACTATTTTTAGACCAGAGACGTATGACTTGTGAGTGAGTGAATCAAATCATTATGTGCACAATTGCCATACAATGAAACATTGTGTGGTGCATTGTATTTTCCACCAATTTACTTTCAACACTCGCAGTGCTACATGTTCCCAGTCATGTACTGTATGTATGGTAACAGTAAAGAGATGTAGTTCACTGTTTATAAATGTTTATAAATTATGTACAAAACACGGTTGTAATTATATACCAGGGTGAAGTGAATATAAACAAAAACATTTACTAAATTAAATGAGACCAAGGAAAGTAGTATATACCTGAAAATGTCCTTGAGATCTTTGACTTTCTTATTGGGCTGTCCAGAATTGGATCCATCTAGGAAAGCTCTGGCATAGGCCATGGGACCAGCATTGACCTAAAGCCAAAATGTAAATACCACCAAAGATCAATTTACATTGCAATTTTAGGAGAATGGGAGACTGCAAGATTGTAAGTAATACAATTAGTACTATTCATAATCTCTGTAACCACAACAGCATTTCCATTTACAGAGGAACAGTTATGCAGTCCGATCGTCTAGTGAGTAATTTTGTAACCAACTTCACTAAACCAACATTAGGAAAGGGTAAATTCTTGTAGTTTAGAAACAACTGACTACTGAACAGTATAACATTACAGTGGCATTAGCGGTTTTGAAAAAATGGCATACATTTTGTTCCCTTGTTATTAAGACTTTTACTGTGATTTTTAAAACCTTTGCGTTACACAAACTACGCACCACAATGTCCATACACACTCATTGACATAAAAAACTACGTATCCATAAAGAAATGTCAGATTACTGCATTTGTTTGAGGGGAGAGTGGTGGTCTACTGACCTATGGACCAGAAGGTCCAGGGTTCAAATCCCACCTCTGATACAGTTGGGTCCATCAGCAAGGCCCTTAACCCACAATTGCTAGGATTATATGTCTGTATTATGTATGAATGTAAGTCCTCTGGATAAGGGCATCTGCTAAATGACATAATTGTAAATATCTGCAGTGGTGTAATGAACGAGAAACCTGGATTGTGACGGACTGAAATTGTATCGTCTTTAGCGACGAATTTGGGTTCTGTTTGGTATCTGACACTGGTCAAGTTTGAGTATGGTGAAACACTGGCAAAACCTTCACAGATGACAAAACTCTGGTCCCCAGCTTTGCCGTCAATGACCATTTATGGGACCATCTGGTATGCAAGCTTCAGTGTGCAGGATCTACAGGCCCAGCTGCAACACGTGGGCAAAGCCAACAGGGTGCTGGAGCCTTCCTTTAATTGAACCGCTTTCCCAATAAACTTTTCATTCTAATATTGTAATCATTTACATATATCATCACTATAATCGCACAGATAATTTCATTCTAGTCCAACAACTCCTTGGTGCATTTTTGTCAGCTAGTTCATTAAGTTGATTTACTTACCATGCCAGTTAAATACTACACACATAACTGCCCAGTCTCTGATACACAAAGTTTAATTAAACACATGCAGCATCAGAGTGATCAGTCTGTTTGCTAAGCATCTTTTGGCTAAAGCTGCAATACCTTAACTATTTAGTCAACATGGTATACTACAGTATTGCATATAGTATTGTATGGCATATAATATATTTTGCACAACATCCAGATCGTATCTTATGCAATTTTACAGAACCTATAGTGGACGGTACGTGACTCATACCTGTACATCAATTTTTTCACTACTAAAATTATTCAGCTGTGAATGTTTCACTATAAAGATAATGAATTATAATTTTATTTATAATGATAATTTATAGCACCTGCACGCTAACGCAGCCTTGAAGTTTAAGCTGCAGTTGGATCATGTCCACTTCCTGGTTGGAACAGAGCTTGTTTAGTTCAGTGCTGCGAGCTCTCATCTCATCTATGGCCACCTCAATGGGCTTCAGTTCAAAGTGCTTCTCCCCAACCACCTCTATGCGCTTCTTCACATAAGGGAAATGGTTTGCCGCTGTAGACACAAATACAGATGCAATCATCAGACTATACAGTATATATATATATATATATATATATATATATATATATTCCCGCATACACAATTGATTAAAAACATGCAACCTTTCTGTACGGAACCAAGTGATCTATTAGTCAAATTGTAGAAAAGCCAGACAGACGACAGGCATTCATAGACATAACAATATGTACAGAATGGAGTCTGTTATCAAGTCATTTCTCTCCACCCATAAATAGGGGAAAAAGCATACTATGCACCTGTTGTAATTACAGTTATTACAATGTCACTCAACAACACCGTTTAACACAAAAGAACATTTCTAAAGACATCATTTGAATGAATATCAGCATACAAACAGCAATCTGACCATAAATGCAACATCGACTTTATAGCCATTAAAGCTTTATAATTTAAATGACTTATACATTCATGTTTAAAAAGTTAATAGAAAATGACAGAATTGGAGTGATGCTAGGTTTCTAGCTGAGCAGTGCTCACACACAGGGCAAAGTAATAAAAGCACACTGGCACTACTAAAATAATTATATACAAATGAGGTGCTTAGACGCATTAAGCTTGCTCTTACTGTTTATCAGAGGCTGCTGTTGAAAGAAGCATATATGGAGCATCAAAGGCAATTCAATTAGTTCTTGCTATGCTAAATAAAATGTGAACTAAGTAATTAGCCACATGCTATTAGTGTTAGGCCTAAATATGTCTGATTTCACTTTAAATTCTTTAAACCGTACCTAGGATATTTTAGAACAATTCGTTTTTTCCAGTATTGCTTCACCATTGAGCATAAATGTTTTACTTTTTGGCAAAATAATTACCAAAAGAAATGATTAGACTGTTATGACACGTTGCATAAATTTACACAAATAAGCATAATAACCATAAAAATCATAATGATTTTATGATTATGAATGCTTAACTCTAAATAGGTTCTGTACTATTATACCAAAAAAACACACCAACAGCGTTACGTAACATCCACAATACATTCTGCAAAACTGCATGTTATGTGATATGGATGTTGTCTGAATTATATACAGAACTTACTTAACAATGCTATATGGTATACTGCAGTGCACCAGTATGTACCAATTTGATTTTATTTGAGATTTTAACTCCTGTTTAACTGTTTACACAATGGTTACATTCATAGCAGGTTATTCAAAGTATATCTTATTTAGTGATATCAGATGTGTAGCTTCAGTTCCAGTACTGCCTCGGCTTAGTTTGGAGTATTGAGCTTGCTATAGAGTCTTTGCCTGCCACGTTGGTATTTAGGGTATTCCACCAACAAGGGCTTAATGGAGGATGGTATAAGGTAAGTCTCACAAAGCATAGGACCTTTTCTGTTTCGATGGATGCTTCTCAGGCTGTAAAGCACAAATCTAGCTTACATAACTCACCCGAGTGGTACCATCTACATCTCATCATTTGGGTGCTTATAATAACCTTATCGGATCACAGGCGTATATGTGAACGCATGTTGTCCAAATGGCCGTTGTGTGGGGTATACGTGTACTTGTAATCTATCTGAATAAATTGCATCACAGCATACCTATAACAGACATTTTATACATTTTATAGTGCATAAACACTAAATTAATGTAAGATCATGCAAGGTTAGATTGGAAACCCAACAGTAAATCATCAAAAAAAATCTGATCTTTATAAATGTGCTTTCACTACTATGTTATTGAAGACAAAACACCACATTCAGGCAAATAAACCACAGATTTTTGTTGTCCAAAACGTTTTCTCAGATGGCAAATTATCTAGGGTTAAGCTTTACTTACTTGTAAGAACGGTTCGTCTTTTACACTGCTCTTCAACTCCACCGTGTTTTTTCCCAGACAGTGTGTATGGTGTTTCAAAAACAAAGCGGTTGATGTTGTGACACTTCTCGAAATCTGTAGTTCTCTCATCCAGCTCTTTTTCATCAAAGTAAGGCTTTACAAAGGTCACTTGTATGTAGGCAAGCTTTGGGTCTAGGTCTTTTTGGTTTACCTATTGAATAAAAATACATGAATATATGAACAAAAATGATTTACAGATTAACTTTATTATACTTTATACTTTTTATTAGGTTATAAAACTAGAACAATTGCTGCATAGATGGAAAATGCAAACTACTGTAATTAACCAGAAAACATTTCAAAAGGTCCTATACATCAAGTCAAGATAAGTACTGCAGCATATGTATCAAGGAATGGTGCCTGTTGGACGTTATTCAAAATACTTGCATGGTAAACAAGCACTTCCTTCTTGAACTCAAGCCAAAGCAGTTAAAGCAGCCAGAAACTCATGCTAACCACTTGAGTCCAAAATAAAATGCTTCACTGTTGATTCGGGTACTTGAGCAATAATAAGGTCAGAAAGGCATTGGTTTCCTGCTCTAATGTTCTCAGGCCTAAGACTACCTTGTTAGACTCCTGGATGATCTTCACATTCTCAGCACCAAACTTGTCCCCATAAAGGCTAAGCAACCGATGAGAAATTTCTGACAGGCCAGTAAGTTTAGGCTCTTTGTAGATGTATTCTTTTCCATCCTCTTCCTCAAAGAAGCCCTGAAGGTAAAGGAAAACGATCATGTTATTCAAGCACAACTGCAAATATTTTAACTATACAATAACTTTATAATTATATCAGATCTTGGTTAATAGTGCAGAAACATAATGGAACTGGTGCTCCAGCAAAATGTGAAGTCATTGTCAAAAAGTATTTAAAACAGCACATAACTAAATTCCAACAGCTAAGTTAATATTTAGAAAAAGGACATCTTAGGAATGGCATTTACAGTCATGACCAAAAGTTTTGAGAATGGCACAAAGTTTGGTTTTCACAAAGTTTGCTGCATAATTTTTTATGGAGGCAATTTCTATTATCTTTAGATTTAGAAGTGTGAACAGATCAATTATTTTTAAAGTCATTCTCTGAAATGGAAATGAACCTATCACAAAAATCAGCCGCTGCATTTCAGCCCAACAAAATGGTCTGCTAACATAATTCATTGATGATCTTATTAGCTCAGAAGAAAAGGTTCATGAGGATAAGACAGCTGATATCACTTTATCACTTTACTATTACTTTAAAAAGGTAGTAGTGCTTTTACATTTTCTTCTGTTAACCATGGTTACCTCCAAAGAAAGACATGCAATCATTATTACATTCAACCAAAAGGCTTTCACAGGCAAGGACATTGCTGCTTTGTACAGACAGGTCCCATATCAACCATCTATCGAATCGTCAAGAACCCCGAGGATAGTGTTTCAATTGCAGCGAAGAAGGCTTCAGGGGCCCAAGAAAGTCAAACAAGTGTCAGGACTGTCTCCTAAAGATGATGCTTCTACGAGATCGGGTCATTACCAATGCAGAGTTTGTGAGTTCATCTGAACACACAGTGAGATGAAGGCTTTTGGAGGATGGCTTATGGTCAAGAAGTGCAGTGGCGTCTCTCCAAGAAAAACATCAAGGACAGACTGACATTCTGCATGAAGACTGGAGAGGACTAAGGCAAAGTTATTTTCTCTGATGAAGTCCACTTCAGACTGTTTAAGGCATCTGGAAAAATTATTGTCTGGAGAAGAGAGTGCTACCATGAGTCCTGTGTTACCTCAACAGTCAAGTATCCTGACCACTCATTTGTGGGGTTGTTTCTCATCCAAAACACTGGCATTAATAAAAAATGGTATAAAAACTTTTCATTTGAAGATGAACAATGCTTTTTCCAGAAATAATAATAATAATTGATAACCAAGTGGCAACATTGAAATGTAGATTCCATGGCCAGGAAATTTAGATCTTTTCAGATCTCAATTAACCTTTAAAAACTTGTGGTCAATCCTCAAAAAGAGGGTGGACAGTCAAAACCCCAGAAACTGTGATCAACTTCAAGCACTGATTAAGCAAGAATGGGTTGCAATCATTTAAATCTTTGGCCCAGAAGCTGATATCCAGCATGTAAAGATGAACTGCAGACACAGTAAACATCAAGTCTTTGCTTAAACTGGATGAATTTCTCAATAAAATTTATTTTATTATTTATTATTGTACTTCATTATACCATATAAATATCTGACAAAAAGGTCTTAAAAAACAAAAGCAGCAAACATTGTAAGCAAAAATTTGTGCCATTCTCAAAACTTTTGGTCACGACTGCAGGTCTGGAAAAGGCAAGTATTTTTTGCAGTGCATTATCAAAATAAAGTGTCATATAAACTGTTATACTGCTATGGTCAAAGGATTTTGTTAGCATAATTTGTTACTTCATGAATAATTGTTAATAATAACGTAGGAAATATATAGGAACATATGAGTCGGTGATTCGCTAACAACTATTAAACAAATAAACAAAGACGGAGTAGGAAACGACTCTAAAAAGAGTTATAGATTTAAACTGTAACGAAGAGTCTAAATTAAATGGATACCGGAGATTGAATAAAGGCTAACAAACACACTATAGACACCAGCCGGTCACCCGTAAACTTTCTGAAAAATGATTACCGGCAGAAAAAAATAATCCACCGGTAACAGGAAGGAAGACAGTCTTTTAAATAAAATCTATTTTAATTTAAAATCTATTTTGTTACTTATTTTATTACTAATTTAAATATTAAGTATATTAATATATAAGTATTACTTACTTAATTTTACTATTACTTTAATATACTTTTAAGTATTTACTTAATTAACATCTAGGCCACTCATGGACGATGGGTCTCTTTTTGAGTCTTGGCCCGCCCAAGGTTTCTTCCTTCTACTTTCCTTTTAAGATAATATAAGATTGTAAAGCTGCTTTGAAACAATGCACCATTGTGAAAAGCACTATATAAATCAATCTGACTTGACTTGAACATATTCATAATCTTAGACAAGATGTAGTATGGTTTACTGGTAGGTAAGCAAGCTGGGCTGTTCCAGACAGGGAAATGCAATTACGTGTAATCATTATAATATAAGAGGGCAGTACAGAAAGTAAACATCCGTGGCATCAGACATACTGACTGCAACATTTTTCCAAGAACTGAAACATTCCATCTATATTTCTGAAAAGTATTAACAAAGAAACACAATGGAAAAATACACCCCTCAATTTAACTTCTCAGACATTTTTTTCTATTTCGTGTTTTCCAATGCTTAAAAAATAAATTCAACCATATTTACTGCATCATTGCATGCCAATGAAGCAAACATTATTCTAGTAATTAATACTAATGCATTTTATATGAGTACAAACATTTCAAAAGTGTCAGAAGATGTTTCTCACACGTAAGAATTGAAGGTATGGCAAATTTTGAGCTTTAAAACATACAGTAGAGTCCATTAGCTATGAAAAACAATTATGTACGTGTCATCAAAAAGGTACTGTATTTTGAAATCTGCCATGAAGTATGGAAGATGAGCTCATATTGCTGCTGCTTAAGAAAAACACGTACAACCCCATATCAGAAAAAGTAAGAATAATGCTTATAAAAAATGTTTCTGGTCTCTGAGGCATCTAGGATGGAACAAGGAAGAGTGGAAGCAAGTATTGTGGTCAGATCAATATTTCAGGTCTTTTTTGGAAATAGAGACGCTGTCCAAAAGCCAGGGTCTGTTAAGGTCTGAGGCTGTGTCAGTGCTTGTGGTAAAGGTGCATTAATGAAGAGTTCTACACTGAGATCTTAGAGCAACATACACTGCTTTCAAGATATCATATTTTCCAAAGATGTCCATGACATTTTTTCTAAAGGGCAATACAAAACCATGTGCTGCACACATTACTAAGCCATGATTGCAGAAGAAGAGGGTATGTGTAATGGACTGGCCTGCCTGCAGTCCTGACCTGTCCCCAACAGAAAATGTTAACATTTTGACATGAAAATGCGACCACGACAACCCGTATAGACATTGGCTTTGATTCCATTAAATAACAGGCCGCAACCCTGACTTGGATTAAGCAGATATTAAATGCAATGAATGTTTTGTCTATAATCATATGTAATAACCATTTTGGCTACATAAATTTTACCCACCTGCCCAAAGAAAGCCACTCTGAAGTAGGTTCCTAGTAGCCGGCGACCATTCTGCATGACTTCTAAGATCTTAGAATAGGCTCTTTGTAGTGTGTCATACAGCTGTCTCAATTTCTGCAAAACAGAATAAAGACAATGAAAATCTGTAATCATGAACAACTACAGTTACCTTGACTTGAATTATCGGCACCTATGTTAAAGATAAGGAAAAACAGTCACAGAAACTTTTGGTGAATTAGCTTAATCTCACGCTGTAAAAAAAAAAAAGGAAGGCTTTGTTTGTTTGTTAATTAAGTTTAGTCTGTGGAAATCCCCATTTGCCAATAAATAGCACTTCCTCCCATAACATCATATAACAGTGGAGAATACAAAGCAGGGAATTTGAGGCAATTCCTTACACAATCTTTCCTGATTGGTCAAGGTTCATCCTTTGTGCACACTCAACTTTAGCTTACCCCACAGGTTTTCTTATGGGGTTTGGATCAAGGGACAGATTGTTATGGCACATGATTGATTTTATGTTCAATAGACCAGATTAAACTCAATTTCAAGTAATCTAAACATACACAATAGCTTCAGTCAAAGTCCCAGCAGTGTTTAGCAAACTCCAGATGCTTACATTTGTGGGCGAATAACAGGAAAGGACTTTTTCCATCAAGCCTTCCAAATAATGTTTTGCCATGGAGGTGAATTGGTGACCCCAAGATGATACTTTTTTCCAACGTTCTCAAGCAATGAGCCTTAGGGATTTATTGCATTTCTTGCCATCCTTTTAACTGTGCATTGATGGAAAATAAACTTGGGCCATAATACAGCAGCTTGTCAAACTTGCAATTCATTGGAACTTTAAGAACTGTAGATATTTGCCATTTCTGATTAAGTAGATGGTTAACAGGAATTGTGGATGGTGCCAAACTATACAGGCAGCTCTAGAATTATCATCTTGATTGGTAAATATGGGTAAGAAGGTTGAGAACTAGCTTAATAATACACGGAAATAATTCAATTTAATTTAAGCAAGCCCCGACTAAGAAATAGTTAAAAGCCCTTACAAAATATTTGTTTTAACAAAACTGTTAACTGTCCAACATGGCACAAATGAAACTCCTCCTGTCATGCTGTAATTAGGAAATACAAATCCATGACTCAGAGACACTCTTAAATACAGAATCCCTAGGTCATAAGCATTCTGCACTGATTAAAGTTATAGCTTCTTGTTTGAATAGGCAGCCAGATTAACATTTAATTATTAAGCTTCTGGTATGTCACAGAATCAAGTACTGTAAGATCTGGTACTGTAAGATCTGTACAGATAAAGCTCATTTTAATTTACATCTAGACATTTGACAGATGCCGTTATCCACATTACAACTGATACAATCTTAACAATTACAACTACAATAAAAACAATTGTGGATTAAAGGTCTTGCTCAAGGACCCAACAGTACTAGCCTGGCAGAGGTGAGATTTAAACCCTGGTCCACAGTCCTGTACCTTAATCCCCAGGCTACCACATTCCCAAATCTTTTATATCTCACAGTTTACATAACTGAGTGACTCATTTTTTATTTTATTTTTTTATTTTAAATAAAACAGACAAATATATAGCAATTAAATGTAAATATTGTTACCTTACCTCAGTAGCACCGACTGATAAAAACAACATTCGGTTAAAATAAAAATAGATCAATACATTCACACATTACATACAAATAAAATAAAATTTCCATGGTATTCCTATTGCCATGGACTATTTTATTAAAATAAATTGTATTTATTTGTAAGTGTTTAATTGTATTTTATAAATAGTATAATTGTTCCAAAAACTTTGTTCATTTAAATGATTGTACGTTTGACTCATGATGTGAGTCTGAGCATGTTGGAGGTGACGACACTGGTGCTGCTTTCATGTTCTATGAGTCAATGTCATAGCGGTAGTTACTGCTCATACTTTGTGCCCATGCCTTTGTGTTTCATGCTTGTTTGAAAGTTGTGTTTCTTTGCTTTAATACTCATTTGAAACATGTTTTAGAATGCTTAATTGTTTTTACACTTACTTTTAACCTTGCACTAGACACTCATTTTTTCCTCAGCTCACGTTTGCTAGAAACCTTTCCAAATGCTGAACTTTTCCATCTTAACCCTGATTATTCATTTTCACTCCTTGAATTTCAGAAACCGGTTGTATATTATTTTGTGTTTTTTTCAAGGTTCTTTGTGGTGACAGGTATTGCTGGCTGCTTTACTGCTTGCGCTTTCCTACTTTTCCAGTTCTGGCATCCCAACCATAGACTGTGATGTAACAATAATTAATTTTATGTGCAGTTTAATTTGGGAAGCAAAGTAATTAATAGTTGTAATAATTAGACACAGAAAAGTCAAACAAAAAATACAAAGAGACATGAGCACAACATGTTTGTTAATGATTATCCAATTGTTGTGACTGATGAATAATGAACTGAAAGTGTTGCTGAGACTGCTAGTGTTATAACAACATGTCAGTGTCAACACTGAACTGGTTTTATGCTCAGAAATAACTCCTTGGCATAACCCCACACCCTATCATATGCACTTTTGCATTTGGACAAAACATCTGCATATGTGGAAAAGCCGGTTTTTACAGTTGCTGGTTTGACGATCAACAGACTGTGTAGAGGATAACACAATTACATATTCACATATTTCACAGTGATATGTTCATTACAACAGTTGGTTTATATACTGAATTAGTTCAGTATGATGCTTACAAAAAGGAATTAGAGTAATTGTGTAAAGCAGTAAAGTAATTACAAAAGCAATGACATGTTTCAACATGCTTTGTGTTATGGAAATTGCAAATGTTGGCCAATGTACTGAAGCTTTTTGGTGAAATGTGACACAAAGGTACAATGTAGGACAGGAGATGCAGACTCTCCACTACAGGGCATTAAGGGGTTGATTACCCCATTAATTTAAAAGGCTATTAAAGGCTAATATTTTAGACTTCATTGTGTTTCAGTGCTGAGTTCATCCAGGGTTTAATTACACAAAGTCATGATAAGGGTACGTTAATGAAAGATTTAGTTCCCAAGAATTTAACCTATAATGAAATGATCATAGCAGATTATCCTATAATCATCCATGATTCAGGAAGAAACTGGAATTTCTGGGTTGGGAAAATGGGTTTCCTCTCTGCCCTGTCCATCAGAGTAATGCTGTTATACATATAAAATAATCCAGTTAACACTTGAGCACACCATACTACAATACCGTACTTGACAGCAATTCTAAAACATTTGTTCATTCATAAAAGTTGACGTGTCACATATGGCCTTCTACCAGTGAGCATAGTCATTTTATACATGTTCTAATATTGTATTTTTCCATGGTGTAAGCAAACATTAATTCATGTTTTATCCTGTAAGTATTTTAATCTGTCAGATTCCGTTCATTAAAAAAATTATATTTTTTCCAACAGCCCAAAAAGAAAATCAGAATCAGAATACTTTATTAATTCCCGGGGGCAAATTGCAGTTGCCAAAGATGCTCCATTCTTCTATTATATACCGAAGCGCAAAAGCTAATCTACAAGATACAAAATAATACAAATACAATAGAAAAAGGTAAAGTAATTAAGTTAAAAGTAAAGTTAAATAAAAAGTAAAGTGGCAGTGTATAACTAAGCTATATATATATATAATAGTATTAAAATATTAAAATATATTGCACTGGTGGGTCATGTGAGGTAGAAAATGTTATATGATATGTAATATGCATGGTGAAATGGACTCCACTCAGTACATTTACATTCCTGTGTATTAAAATTCAGTGTCATGGGGTGGTAAGACATAATCAGCAGTACAGGGTGTAAGGCAAGAACCAATACTGGACAAGTGACAATTCATAGCAAGGCACATACACACTGGGATACGTGTAGAGATGCCCACTAACCGAACTGTTAGAATGTGAGTACATAGAGAATTTCCAGTATACCCAGAGATTGAACAGGGTATCTCCATATCTGTGAGGTGTTAATAATTTGTGTCAGCATCTTTTAGAGTGGGTTGGAAAAATGTGCCAACGTAGAAAGTAGAAAGTTGCAGAACTCATGACTACATTTACAGCTAACTAGAAAGTCAGTTGTTATTATGCACTGTTCACAAAAATTAGATGATATTTCAAAATGCCTACGTAGAGGATCTCACTGCTGGACAATCTTATCCTGTCCATGCTCACCATCATCACTATCAGTGTGTTTTGGCAGTCTTGGGTTACCATACACTCTACTGAACAGTCAATGTGTTGCACTCTCATCCAGTTTGACAAGTTTCTGTTCACCCTCATGAATATATCATTTGGTACTCAATCACGATAATTGAGATCTCATTTGCATAATCATAACAACTTCCTTTGACTTTTCATTCGCTTTTCTGATGGTCTTTATGAAATAGGTCAAATACTTCTTTTTTAATCGCTTCATATTCATTTTGAAATACCCCCTAAATGTTGCACAACTGACCCATCCCATCCGCGGTACGTTTATGTCAGCACCCTGTGTGTAGTGGAAACAGTAGCAGTCCCATACGACCAGCAAAAGTGGAATTAAAAATAAGAAATAAAATAGACATTGGTTTTGCTGAAAACTGTTGGTTTACTCACTGTTTGACAGTTCAAATGACATACAAACCAATATGCTATTATTCAGTAGATTAATATAAATAACAGGAAAGGGAAATGGGCTTAACAAATATTAGTAACTGGGTGGTAAGTGATAGGTGAAAAAGTAACATTAGGCTTTTTCTAATCTGTATTTGTGGCCTTTAGATTAACTGGCTTACAAGTACCATCACTGGCAGATCATATTTGGCTTAAAATCTATTGTTTGCAATATGGATTTCAGTTTCATTTATATGTATTTTTCGCCTTAATATAGGTTTTAAAACTGATTAAATATGATGGTAGCCTGAGCAATGTGGCTGTATTTTTTTAATTACTGTATTATGTGTCCAGTTTTTGCACAGACAGCTGCAATACAGACATATAACCCTGAGAAATATGGTAGGTAAGAAAAGCTGTAACAGCAATTTCCAGCATGTCCTATTTAATTGAAAAAGTATTAATAAATGATGTAGCATTCAAATACTATACGCATATATACCCAGACATCTAAGATATAAGATATGAGTAACACTGATAATTAGCCCAAGCTAATCTATGTGTTTGCATAAAGTGAATGCAACAGTCTGCATGAAATGAGTGGTGAACAATTTATCCATATAATCTATAGTGAACAAAAGCTCTTCCAGTAGTAGCTCAAAGAGGCAATGCAACTACGTAACATAGTTATTCCACAAATTTGTGTATCAAGGATTTGCACATTATATGTCCTTACAAAAATTGTAAGACTTGTGAGACTTGTACTGCAAGAGTTTGTGGTCACCCCTTCTAATTATTGCATATTTCAGCAACACTCCCTTGTAACACATTTACAATATAAAGCATACATTTCATAAATCCCTCGGCAAACCGTGGGTGTGGAATGGACTATATCGGTATCCCAGTGATTCTTAATATAATACACACAGTGGGGAAAATAAGTGTTTTTCCAACTACAAAGAATGGAGAGCTTTGTAATTTTTCTAATTTATTGAAGATTAAACGATTGTCACCTTCCCTGTGCTTTTACCTGACATGCAGCCCCATATCATCAATGGCTGTGCAAATTTACATGCTTTCTTCAGGCAGTCATCTTTATAAATTTCATTGGACCTGCACCAAACAAACATTCCAGCATCATCACCATGCCAGTGTAGATTCGTGATTCATCACTGAAGATTACTTTCATCCAGTTATCCATGGTCCATGATTGCTTTACTTTAGTCCACTGTAACATTGTTATTTTCTGTTTTTGTGTTAATGATGGCTTTCGTTTGGCTTTTCTGTGTGTAAATCCCATTTTTTAAGGCGATTTCTTACAGTTCGACCACACACATTGACTCCCGTTTTCGCCCACTTGTTTCTTTTTTGTTTTGTTGTGCATTTTCATCTTGATGCCTTGATGTTTTGTATGGTTCCCTTTTAACTCTATTGTGTTTGCACTTGACCCAGATTTTAGACACAGCTGACTGGGAACAACCAACATCTTTTGCAACATTCCCTGATGATTTACCTTCTTGAAGAAGTTTTACACATTGGGGCAAAAAAGGTAATTAGTCAGCCACTGAATGTGCAAGTTCCTCTACTTAAAAAGATGAGAGAGGTAATTTATCATAGGTACACTTGAGAGAAATGATTTATATAAATCATGGTGGAAAATAAGTATTTGGTCACACACAAACAAGCAAGATTTTGGCTCTCACAGACCTGTAACTTCTTCTTCAAGAAGTTTTAAGAGGAATGGGCCAAAATAGCAACTACAGTGTGTGCAAACCTGGTGAAGAAAAGGAAACGTTTGACCTCTGTCATTGCCAACAAAGGTTATTTTACAAAGTACTGAGTTGAACTTTTGTTATTGACCAAAGACTTATTTTCCACCATAATTTACAAATACATAATTTAAAAATCCTACAACACGATTTCCTGGACTAATTTATTTTGTCTCTCATGGTTGAAGTATACCTATGATAAAAATTACAGACTTCTATCATCTTTCTAAGTAGGAGAACTTGCACTATCAGTGGCTGACTAAATACTTTTTTGCCCCACTGTAATTCTTTCCATTGTTTCTACTGACAGCTCTTGAGTTGGAGCCATGATTCATGTCAATTTTCTATATGCAATAGCTCTACAAGGTGTGAACACTTATTTTTAACTAATTAGAAGTTTTAATTCAGGTGTTTTAGAACTGCAAATTACAGAGCAATTACATAACATTTTTCTCATAATTTAGTGGTTTCCTCTACTTGATCCATAAACACAACTGTGACTGACTACAACAATTCTATTTATTTCTTTTATATTGTTTTCTTAAAGCCAAAAGGTTGGAATTTTGAAAAAAAAAGCTTGGCATATTTATGGCATATTTTCTATTGTATCGAATACTTATTTCATGCAATAAAATACAAATTATTTATTTCAAAAGCATACAATGTTATTTCCATTTTTCCATTTCCATTTTTTTAGATTCTGTCTCTCACAGTTGAAGTATCAGTACAATAAAAGTTACAGATCTCTCAATTCAAAAAATCTTATTTTATCAAAAATCGATAATGTATCAAATACTTATTTTCCCCACTGTATATCGGTTTCTGTCCTGCTGCCCTTAAACAAAGTCCATAAAGAACTGGTTTGCCAAATTTGACTGAAGTAGGCACAGAACCTTGCCCTCAATTCCACCAGACACCATTAAAATCCACTGGAATGCCAAAAGTGAGCTTTTTATTTCATTCCATTGGAATGCCTTTTAGAAAGGCTATTGTAGCAGCATAGGTGGGGGCAAACTCCATGTGAATACCCCTGTTATGTATGCATTTGGGGTGTCCATAAACTTTAAAAAAGTCATAAAAGTCTTTTGGTTTTTGAGACATAAAAAATCATAATTAGGTTTTCAAGAAAGAGGCAACCATTTTGCTAGGGTTTCAGCTAATACGCATGTTGCTATCTCAGTTACCCCAATTTCTCAAATATAACTGCAAGTCAAAACAATTTCAACCAGGTTTGTCTCGTTTTCAGTGTGTTTAATCAAGTGTTTTGTGCAATTTGTCCACCCCTAAAATAACTTTTTTCCTAACCCCTAAAAGGATTTTTTCTTACCTCAAACTCATGCCGCTTTTCATAGACTGGAATGATGAGCCTAGCTATGTGTGTGATGAGCTCGAATCGTTCAGCTTTCCAGAGACCTTCCACACACACTTCCAGCTGCTCCACCAGAACATCCTGTTACACAAACAGAAACCATTGTCTCTTATTTAATCAGGGTTCTAGCACCACTTTAAAAGGCAAATTTACTGCTTTTTAAGACCTCAATAAATATTATTTATTAAAATGTCATAATTTCTTCGGTAAGAAAATTCTCAATTTATTGTCTATTACACTGGAAATATAAACTTATTGTTTTCCATTTGGTATCAATAATCTGTCATTCAGAACAGAGCCAACATAACTTACATAAGTTGCATTATGTTAAACAATGCATTGAATTTCATGTAGGAACCATACAGAATAATACAATAATAACACTTAAAGCAGTCTCCATTGTAAAAAAATGCTCAATAGCCTGACCCTAGCTCTATATAAATTATAAAACTGTTTAAAAAACAAGATAAATGTTATTACATGACACATGAATGAGACAAAACAATAAACCCAGGTAGCGCCTTCTTTATGAAAGAAGCCGTGACATATGCCGTTTCATTTTCACCACAGGTGAATGACTTTGCAAGCTGAAAACTGGAGAACAAAGCAGCAAAGACGGCACTTAAATCCTTGTCAGATTTAAATGATTTGTGCCTCATCATAGTATGGAGAACCCACAGCACCTCTGTCTTCTGGGTCTCTGATGATAAAATGAAGCATTAGGTCATGCTCCTAATGCAGGGATTAGCCTATGTCCGCCTCATTTTTGTTTTCTGCCGGCGCCAACCACCTCAAAAATATATCCTCTTCCATATCTGTTTGTTGATAAATTTGCATTTTGTATTAGACAGATCAACATCAGCTGTCTGTCGCTGACATACTTTAAACAGCTAATCGCAGAGTCTCACGTTTACTCAAGTTATTCAAATGAATACACACTATTAGATGTATTACTGTGTAATACTGTGTATTACTGTACCCATCGGCATTAAATGCATCGTCTGAAAATGTAATACCTACAGCAACTTTACAGTAAATTCAAGACCTTAAATTACCCAGATTTCAATTTAAGACATTCAAAGACTTTTAAGAACTTTTTCAAGAACCCTGTTCATCAAAAGTTTAGCTTTCTATTAACACTCAGCATTCCACTAGGCCCTGCAGTCTGCCATACCTCACTGTAGTACACATCCTGCATGCCTGAATCTTCCTTCATGGCAGCCTCCTCATCTATGTTGAAGGTAATCTTCTTAAATGCTGCCAGCCCACTTGGAAACAGTTCTAAAGTCAGATAAAAGAATGTATTTAATCAATTTTAAGGCACAAATAATTGTTTTAACTTTCTGAACAAAACATCACAACTGTTTCTTTACAACTGTCTCATTTTAATAGTGTTTAAATTAATTAAATGTTTACTACACCTTTTCTCAAAATGTACTTTCCCCTAATGAAATATCTCCTATTTTTAGAGAACGGCTTCGTAAACATTCAATTCATTAAACATGTATCTAACAATTATCAAGGGGTTGAAAACGCAAGTGAATTATTCTTTATGTTCTCCAAATAAATATTTGCAAGTTGCTTAAACAGCAAGAGGTTTACTGACTGCTAAAAATGATTTGTTTTCTAGTTATGCAAAATCTGTAGCAGAAACCATGTCAGCTGGCATGTGTAATATTATAGTCAAATTAGTTAGGTGGGGTTTTATTGCATGCCAACTGTCACGTTCCTTTGTCTGGCAATTTGCATTTGCACCGAAGGTTTAAAACAAGTCACGCAAACAAGCTTGGACTAAGTGTCGGGTAACATTTGGGGAATGTATAAACAGGACTAAATGTGTGACTTCCGTATTAGAGGCGACACACACATACATACATACATACATACATATATTCACACACTAAGAGGCACTTTCTGAAACACCAATGAACCTAACAAAAGTCTTTGAAACGTGGGAGGGAATCGGAGTACTTCACATAGGTGAAGCCCAAGTTCAGGACTGAGTTGTGAGGTGGCAGTACTAACCACTGTACCACCGTGATGCCCTGATTAGTGTTATTAATATGCCAATTTGACATATTCATATAAATACTGTATATCCACCTGTATGCCTACAAAACTGTGCTGTAGCGACCTGTGCACATTCAACCATATAACACTTGAATTAATTAACCATAAAAGAAAACTTACTTTTCCTGTACAAATACTCCGCCACTAAAGCTGCAATGTGTACATAACACATAGCTGCCTGAGGACAAAAAAAATGACACAACGTATAAAAATATGGCTCCTGTTTAAAGCAGGTGTTTCATTTTCAAATATCACATACGCTATTTATTACCAACAACAATGGCTCACACAAAAACATGTCTGTAAATCTTTATGAGGGAAGCTCTGACAGATAAGAAGAACAAAAGAGAGAGAAAGCAACTACACTCTTCTTTAACTCTAAAAAATCTGAATTGCGCACTGAATGATGGATTACAGCAATAACCAATAGTGCACTTTTTGTCAAGCATTATTGCCAACTAAATTTCGACCTGAGACTACAAATATTACTACCGAATCTATGTCTGATCCAGTCGTACCAGCTCAACGCACACTAACACATCATCACCATATCAGTTATCAGTGTCACTGCAGTGCTGAGAATAATCCAGCACCCAAATATGACCTGATCTGTGGTGGTCCTGCCCGTTAGAGAACAGAGTAAAGGTGAGTATAAAGCTTTTACTATTGTATCCGTTTGATTTTTTATTATTTATCTTATTTAATTATTACCTCTGGGAAGCTGAGCAGAGAAACAAGCGCACACTTTATCTTGTACTTTCACAATGACGATAAAGGTATTAAAATGTTTATTTCGTCTTTGTTTAATTTTTACTTTTACTTTATTGTGTAACTGTAAATTGTGTTACTTTATGTGGAAGTAGATCTGTATGTAACAAAAGACCAAAGGGTAGTAGCATAATTCTTTAGCAAATAGTTAAAAAAAAATACACTATTAAAATGTCCAGTCAATTTGGATTGAAATTTACATACACCTATAATACAAACATACAAATATAAATGTCTGAAGTAAAAGAGAGCAGAGAGGAAAGAAGGCCTGTTTTGTTGACACAAACTGGTTTGGGCTTGCCTGGAATGACTGGAATGCAAACAAGTACCAAATCTGTGTACAAGAAATGTTTTGCAAAAGAAGCTATGCGTCTTCTTTAGTCTCCCATGATCAGATTGACATCCAGTGAAAATAAGCACTAACTGCATTTCATTTGTGATGATATTCCAAATTGAAAACTGACTAACAGCATTTCCAGTTGTCAGAATTACTTGTTGCATGACTTTTTTCCACAAATATCCCTATTGGAGGAAATTTAAAAAAAAATACAACAATTTTACCTCAACTGGCTACAGCTCAGTGCGAGAAGTGCCTGCATCAGATATGTTAAAGTGCAAGTTAAGTGTGCCCTCCATTCAAATTTGATTCATATTCTGAGTAAAAGGTTGTTTTTAAACCATGTTTTTGAGGAAAAATAGGCCAAGAATTATGAAGAGCACAGAAAACTGACCCGGTTTGCCTCTTGTTATGAAAAACTACCCAGTGGAGAAGCCCTAAAAGCCATTTTTGAATTTTGCCTTTTGAATTTTGCCTCAATTGAAAATCCAAATATGGTAAAGTTATGCATGCTGAATGATTTTGTCTAAACGGCATATCCAGCGATGGTATGCAACTCTCTGAAGTGTAAAAAGTCTTAGCTTGGTCAATTTTTACCCGATTCTAAAATGTTCAGTAGAACATAAGGCAGAAAAAGCAGAACAAAGCATGCATAGTTCTGTACTCAGATTTTCTCTCTAAGGATGTGTAGTGAGTTCCACCTCTGAGGGGTCTCCATTTTTAAGGTGAGCTCTTGCCATGCTGTCCAGCCAGGTGCGTCTGAGTTCGGGGGTACTGGCGTACGAGCGTGCCAGACTGTACTGCAGGTCCAGAAGCATCTCCGGGTCTTTCTCATGTTCACGCATCTGAGCTGTGGCCATCAGCACAGTACGAATGCGCTTTGTAAGGCCCTTTACTTCAGCTGGAAATGATGTACTCTATACACACACACGCGCAAACATACAAACACAAACACACAAACACACACACACCAACAAGCAGGCACACATGAAGAGACCCTTGTATTCCAATCAAACTTTTATAACAGGTTTTCTATTTTATGTCTATGAAAATAGAAGGATTTAGTCGTTTTTACAAAATGCGGGGCCTACAACTAAAGAATTTTTTAAAAACCGTGCTTTATTTTAAATTTAGTGATTGCCAACAGTGCTTATACCTCAAAATATCATTCATAATATATATAATTCATAATATTTAAGAAAGAGGAATCCTGCTTGTGTATTTATTTTCTCTATGGATCAAAGGATGGTCTTAGGTCTAACTGTACAGTACAGTACAGTATGTTGGTCTAACTGTACAGTACAGAGCTTTGCTTAAGACGTACCATTTCTGTGCGTATAGCTTTAAATGATAATGAGGAGGAGAGAGGCAGGCACTGGTGGAGGGTGGCGGAGTGGCCTTAACACGCGTTAATGTTTACAGTTGTTGTATTGTGATTGCTAATAGACACGCAGTTCAAGATTTCCAGTTTCAGGATCTGACACAGAGGGAACAGCACCTGAAGAAGTTGAAAATCAGCGACTCCAGCAGGAGATCTCCAAATAGTTAATTTAATATATTGTCTGGATACCGTGCTTTAGTTGGTTTGTTTATGTATGTATTTTGTAAAGCACTTTGAGACGTCTAGAAAAGTGCTACATAAATACAGATTTATTTACTTACTACTTGCAATGTTTCAAACAAGCGACACTAATCAGGGTTTAGTTAATCTTCAAAAACACAAACACAAATTTTCAAAAGCTACAACATTCTAGATGTACTAACTAAACTACGAAAATATGCAGTTCACAGATGGTACAGATGGTACATCTGGAACAGATGGTCCAGAATGAAAACTCCATGCTATACCTTCATGGTTTTGTCACTGTTGGCAAAGTTGTTGATGATGGATAATGACTCCTGAAAGCGTGAACTACCCGTCAGTGCAACATCAGCAATAAGCTGACTCACAGCAATGATGATCTAAAGAGGGGAAATAGAGGGTGTAGACATAGCATCAAATGAAACGGTGAAGATGTCAACACATCCGAGAAGCATAGGGCGAAAACGAGGTCAGGCCATTTTACAGCATAGAGCCCTGTTTCACTTTATCACATATAGTACTGTGCAAAAGTCTTAGATTAGATATACCATTGTTTTAGAAATGGTATAATGATCATATAAACAGTAAATATTTCTTGTAAGCTGTATTTTAAAAAGCCTCTAGGCTACAGTGAGAAGTATTTAATGTGGCTTCTCTTTACACTTGAGCAATAGCAGCATCTGACCTTTGATCAGGAATTGTCTTTTTGTAAGGGTAGCAGCAAAAAAAAATCACCTTTCAGAAGGGGAGCAGGGTGAAAAGGCTAAATTACGCAAAAGCTCATAAAGACTGGAATAAAGATCAGCTGAAAAGAGTATTATGGAGTGAAAAATCCAAGTTTGGGTCAAGTCATCGATCAAATGGTGGTCTAAGACTTTTGCATATTACAGTGAATAGCTTATGTTATGTTGTCTAGCATTGCGTATATGATTAGTCTTATGTGTAGAAAATATACAGAAGAAACAAACTGTTTGAGATTGGTAATCCACTGTACCTGTAAGTGCATGCGCAAAAAGCTCTTCCTCTTGGTGTAATCAAAGTTGTTTTTCATGAGGAGGTAAAGAAGACCTGCTGCTTCACCTCGTACACTTGCCAGTTTAGACATGCAGCACTTCAGTACCTCATAGCACAGCGAGCCACACAGGGTTACTCGGCCCTTAAAGAGAGCTACCTGAAACTAATGCACACAGCAACCCAGCACAAATAATTCATTCAGATCAAATAGAACATCGCGAGCATCCAAGATTATCTATCTATCATATAGAACTGTGTCGAATGATTTTACATGTATATTTAGCGTGTGCTTTGCTGTTCACCTTGGAAACAAAGGCTCTTAGGGATGCAAATACATGTTTATTCGCCACCTCTGAATGTCCAACTCTTAGGAAGGAAAAGTAAATATCAAACACTTTCTTCATCAAAGTGTTGTGGCCATCGCTGTCCAGCAGCTGGTTCTGTAGGTACCAGTAATAAAATATTCAATAACACACTCAACAAGTACTAACAAGCAATAGGTAATGTATCATATGGCAGAGAAATGATAAATTATCTGAATCAATGCTCCTCATTTGTCATTACCTTAAAGTTCTGAGCGAAGAGAGACAACGTGTCCAACACAATAAGGCCAGCCTCTGTACAGATGTTAGCCTCTAACAAAACATGATGGTTAATCTCTGCTTCTGTAGAGCCACCACCTGAAAGGTTATTTTAAAAATGAGTTATTAAAACAAGATTCACATGTGAAATATTTACCTTGACTGCTCAATTAACATAATATATTACATAACTTTAATATGTGAGTTTTAAAAGCAACATGAGATTTCAAAGTCGGAGTTAATGAGGCTAAATAATAAATTATAGTCATATTCATATTCAACTTCTTACTCCTCTTCAGAAGTGAGCCCTTCCTAACCAGCAGCACAGGTTACAAGGCAGAATCCAACTCTAAACAGGGTGCCAATCCATTAAAGGGCACACACACGGACACATTAAAGAGATATGCGCTGACCTACTATGGGAGGAAACCAGATTACCTAGACAAAATTCACATGGACTTGGGGAGAACACACAAACTCCACACAGTATAGCCTAGGAAATTAACCAGGGAAATTCATTTGAGACTGTGCTTATCTAGGTCAAATATACTGAATATACCAAATTTTTATATTTCATTTTGAAATATCACCTACTTTTTGTGAGCAGTGTAGATAAGACATTAACTGCAAGTGGGTTAGTCACAAAAATATATACAAATATACAAATACAGTAGAAACTGGTTAATGGGACCACATTGGGATGCGATCGTTTTGGTCTTAATAAACGACTGGTCAGATTAAACGAACATGCCCTATGTTACAAGACGGGATGTGCTATAATTTATGTAACATATTAAATGTTTATTAAACCTTTATTGT
>JAUZST010007282.1:0-14279 GCA_034779995.1 Parotocinclus haroldoi | reverse complement strand
TCCGGCTAACACTAATTATTCCACACTCCACTACGAGCCAGTTAGCTCGCCTTTGCCTCCTCAAAATAACACTTCAGTTTAACACTTCACTTATGTAGACCGTCCCTACACGATAGATGAAAAATAAAAAAGCGTTTCGTTCGGTTGTTTTGTATTTTCAGCCGACTCGAGATCTCTGATTTTGAGGGGCATGGACCTAAAGGGTCTGGAAAAAGACGCCGAACACTAGCGGAAGGATATATCATAGCACGGGCATGCCTTTTACTCGATTATTTGCTCGTATTTTTGCTTGTCAGTGCATTATTAAACGCAAATGGGTCTTAATTCACACACATCACAAACTGTCACTGTTTTTTATAAAAACATCTTTTTAGGTTTTAAAAAAGTAGGTTAGAGTATGGCGCACTATTTACAGGAAGTTAATAGATCAGTTGTGAACTTGAGCGGCGGTGCTACGGCTGCACGTGAGTCGGATCGGGGTGTTTCTGGATTTTGTGTACCTTTAAATTTTAAATACTGTCAGCTTTTTAAACAATATTATTCACTCAGTCACAGTTATATACAATCCTTCATTTGCAATGTCAAAAGCAACGAATCATCTGCCTCAGCATTCGGAAGTGACCATTTATTTGTGTATTCAGTTTCACTGCTAGACATTTCGGCCCCATGAAATTATATTACCCTGCGAGCCACTTTTAAAAAATAATATTGTTGTAATACATTTTAGGACTCTGTCAGTCACATACAACCTTGGTGTTATTTATGAGTTTTAACCTGCTTCCTATAAAAAAAAATCACCTCATTGTGTGGTATCATGTACTATTTTGTAGATGTGGCGAATGCAATCTAGGCTTAGTTAGATATTGGAAGAAAATCTACAAAACCTGCTCACATTTACAGGTGCTGTTTGGACACATGCAAACGCACATGTTCTTCAGGCAAGAGCATAGTGGGTATAATTAATTGGATTTACTGTTTTCTCAGGAAAACGTAATACAGCAGAATTACTTACGCTACAACAGCTGTAATTTGTTACTCTGTGGCGAGTGCACGCTTAAGGCTTAAATGCACCATGACTGCGCTTATTAAGAAAGCCTATGAGTTCTACTGTGGTCATTAAATCCCTGTGGTTCTCACAAATGTTGGGCTTGGTTCAGGCGTACTGAATAAATATATGTGGCAAGAACAGAAGTATTACATGGAGGACTGCCACATCTGTCTGTCTATTTTCTGTATTCACCACTAAAAGTAAGAATACTCTAAGATAACTTGCCAGTACTGAAGTTACCAGTGCCACTGAGCCTAGGTGAGACAAAAAAAAGATGCCACTTTGCATTAACAAGATGTGGAAAATGACACTGATTCAGACATTGAATCCTTTATTTTAGGTTATTCTCATATGATAACACAGTGTAATTAAATGAAAGGGGCAGGGACTTTCTCAAATGCTAAATCTAAACTTAGTGCAAGAGAACAACTTCAGAACAAACATTCAAAATGTTTCTGCAAAATTTCTTTGTAACACAGCAAATAAAAATGATGTGTTAGCTTCTGTAGCATGCTAGAGTAAATGTACGGTGTCAAGTAATCCTTGCAAAGACAAATGCAAGTGATAATTACAGGGTGTTAAATCACCGGTGATGTTGCTTATAACCTGTTAAATTGTTCCATTCACCACTAATCTCCATGGTCTTGTCAAAGGATGGCCATTGCACCTCAGAGAATGGTAGTAGCTCCACACTTTACCCCAAGGGGATTTGGTGTCCTGGCTCAGCACTTCCCCTTATACAGTCATAGAACTCCAGCACGCATACTCTGCTGCACTAAGTGGAATGACTATGATCCTCATTCGACCAGCATTCGTTTATTTCCACCAGGTCATAGTGAATTCATTTACACTAACTGCATTTAGCAGATGCCCTTATATACAACGATTTACAACACGACAGGATTAGTGAGGATAAATATAAGCAATTGAAGGTTAAGGGCTGCTCTCAAAAAGAAAACAATATCAACTTTCTAGCGTTGGGACCTGAGCCCTTGAGTCCAATACTTTACAATGTAAGCCACCACTGTGAATCCTCACACTGTTACATTGTAAGGTATTGGACCTAGACTATGTTTTTGGGCGATTCCTGTCATTTCTATGTAAAAGAACTTGGACACTAAGCCTAAATATGGCCAGGTAGAGAAGCAAGACTAATTGGTACTTGGTTAGTACCAGAACTGATGACTGACACATGACTTAATAGAAATGTTATGTTTATCCAACCCCGTTTGACACCTGAAGAATGAAGGAGCATCTTCCATGCTTAAGCCTGAAAGATTTGAGTCCATTGACACCATCTAACAACATACTTTGCATTCTCACAGAGAAACGTTCAAAACAGCCAACATAATTAAGCTTTATTAACTAAAAACACATAGGTCCAATTATTCCACTACTGTGGAATACCACCGAATCAATGAATCAATACTGAGAAGCAAGATTTTCTACAAAGACAAACGTATTGAAGGAATCCAGTAATAACAAAAGCAGCAATTCCTGTTATCCTTGTTACGTTAAAGCAATATTTCACAACTCCAGTGTTAACAGCTTTGATAGAGTGAGGAGATCCAACCGAAACTGTACCTCAGCCCCAATTTCTACTGCTGAACTGTGAAAAGACCTATATAACCTCGTTCTCTGCCCCATTATTTTGCCTACCTCGCCTCTGTCCATGCCTAAATTGTGACAAATGTCCTGCTAGCAAATTGTACCCTGCTAAGCTGCCATGTAAATCCTACTTTAAACTTGCAACAAAAGTTCATCCCCTGTATGTTATCAGAGACCTTATACAGGTAAACAACTGGTCACTGATTGAAAAATGAATGGGGTACAGAAGCACTGCCCCATCATTAATAAGAACCAGTCAAATACTCAAACGTTTAGTAAGGAATTGCTTTAATACAAATATTTCAGCATTGTCAGAACAAAAATACTGTCTGAGGTACAGGTCTAACATCATGAAATGATAAGTGCTCACGTGCCACATCAGAATAGAGTAAGACAGAAGATCAAATTAAATAAATTAAAATATAATAAAAATAATAACAAAAGTGGAAGCACTACTAACACTAATAAGTAACAAGGCAAATGATGGTCTTTATAGAGCCACAAACCCTGTCCTGACCCACTCAAAGACAGAACAAAATATTGCCATGCTATGATTTGTTTTGTCCTGGTTTGCAAAGGTTTGGGCATAAGGCAAACTGACATTAGCTCAGCAGTTCTGTTTTACAGACACACAACCGCTCATCCTCGGAAAAAAAAGTATCCCCAGGTACACTGCTACATTTTAATGTTGTCATTTCTTACTTAAAGCAATCACTAAATACACGATGTGTTTGGGTGATCCCACGAAAGTATTCCAGCGTTCGTTTTTAGAATTGTTTATTGATGATTGAAATTGTATTTGGAGATAAATTGCACCTGTATTTAAATATATTGGAGAATGAGTGTTGGTGGCTGTATCAAGGCATTTAATAAATCATGCAGCTCTGTCTGAATATAGTCCATCATTGATGAATATTTAAAGTAGAAAACACTACTAAATTTGATTTGTTGCCTCATCGGTTTCAAACGCATCCTTTGAGTGATAACAGCGTTTGGCCTGCTTTCCTAAAGCATCAGAATTCATAATAATAATAATAATAATAATGTTTACAATGCTTACATCATGCAACAAATATGAAACTAAAATACATCAGCAGTCTGAATGTAATGTATTTAACTTAAATTATCATGAGTAAATTGCCTCAATAACCAGTAAATTATGAACGTATTATTTGCATAGCAATTACACACACTGGTTACTTTATTATGACCACCTCCTTCATACTACACCATCAGTTCCACTTACTATATACATGCATTTTGTACTCCCAAAATGACAGACTATAGTCCATCTGTTACTCTACATACCCGCTAGTTCTCTTTACTCCATTCTGTAACAATCAGGCCCCCCCACACGTCAGGTCTTTTTTGGGTGGTAGATCTATATTCTTTATTCTCAGCACTGACACTGATGTGGTGGTGTTAGAGTGTGTTGTGCTGGTGTGAGATCAGACACATTTTAAACACCTTAGAGTGACTGCTGGACTGAAAATAGTCCATCTATCACCATGTCCAGCCTCCAGCATCCTCCAGTGAAGGATTAGAGGAGGCCTAAACTATAAAGCTACGGTTGAGCTGCTGTCTCTGACTCTGACAGAAGGTGGAGCAGTAAGGTAGAATAGAGTGTGCGTCTGATCCGCTCATACCAGCACAATGTACACTAACCACGTCAGTGTCGCCGCAGTGCTGAGAATGATCCAACACCCCAGAGAAGAGAGTAACAAATACTTCTATATGGGAAGTGAAACTTAAACATAAAATGGAAAATGATTTTAGGATAAAGGTGTACCTAATTAAGTGACTGATGAGAGTATACATAAAATACAACACACTACAACAACTGAATGGGTATCTCCTATCTCACACTGGAGGAGAGGAGCTGGCAGTAGATTAGGTTCTTTGAACATAATCTGCAACTCCTAAATAATAAATAAATAAATAGATACATTTTTATTTAGCTATTCAGAGCAATGAACGGTGCGGTGCAGATTCTACAGTGATTAAGAAATGGCTCTTTTTTAACCCTGATGCTTTTGGAAAACCAAGCCCTGACTGGTCATAACTTATGAGATGTTTGTCTGATATGTTCAAGATGATCAAAATGAAACTATCGAAGAGTCAGCCAACTTAATGAATGATAAAACTCAGTCAGTTTGTGAGAAATAACTCAAGCATGGCTTCACTTGGCAGGAGACTAAGTATACTATCCATCAATTATTTTATATTCTATATACTGCTCACAGAAATGAGGGAATATTTCCAAATGAAATATCCCATAATGAAAGAGCCCCTCATTTTTGTGAGCAGTGTATTAAATAATTGCTAATCATTAGAAAAAGAGAGAGATGTGCGTAATTTAGACTGTATTTTAGGATGAGTCATAACTGGTGTGCTTTGTAATGATATGCATTTAATCCCCAAGACAGCAAAACCTATTTAAGTAATACAATTATTTTTCATCCATGGAATTAAACACAAAAAAACAACCCTAAAGTTACTATTCACCCACTATTTCTTCCTTTTTATAATAGAAACTTCCAGGTATCGATTTTTTTGTGGTGAAACTGCTTTGTGTCTTTTCCTCGTAACGAGGTAAATTTAAAAGAAAAACAATACAAAAGATAAAAAATACCTTTACAGAGGGCTCCCTTCCTTCCCAGCTGGTAATGAAAAAATCATTCTTGTGAAACAAAGTATGATATTTGAAACACATTTTGCCACTGTTGTTTTGTAGAAAAGAAGCATTCACACCAACAACCTGGCTCTATCTACAGCTGTACAACAGGCTCGCAACTGTGTTTACGGAGGGGAAAAAAGTACAGAAAATTCCTCTTTACAGTTATTTGCTTAAGAACAATTATAATAAACAGTACAAAAGAAAATTAAAATGCACCACTTTTTAATGAGAGTCTTCCAAGTTTGTTTTTTCTTCAATGGCCTGCTTCACAACTTCTGCCAATTTCAAGCGATCCACTTTCTCAGAGAAAGTCCTACCTAAGAGGGGAGCAAAAACAAAGCTGAATATTTATTCAAATCAATTTTAAAAGAAAAATAATATAAATGTAAATAAACGTAATATAAAAGTGAATATTTCTTGTATAATAAAAATCAACTCTAAATTAGAAAAGGGTTGGCATAGTATGGAAAATATAAATAAAAAAGCAGCGTTCCTTACATTGACTTTTATTGAAATGCAAACAGTTTAAACCAAAGATATATAAAAAAAAATGTACATTGGGAAAAATAAATGTTTGATACACTGCAAGTTTTGCAATTTTCCCACCTACAAAAATGGAGAGGTCTGTAGTTTCTTTTTTTTTTTTTTTTGGTAGGTACACTTCAACATCTAAAAACAAATCCAGAAAATCACATTGTATGATTGCATATTGCATAAAATAAGTATTTAATCACCTACCAACCAGCAAGAATTCGGTCTCTCACAGACCTGTTCGTTTTTCTTTTCTCCTATTCTGCCCTCTTTACCTGTATTAATTGCACCTGTTTGAACTCGTTAGCTGTATAAAAGACACCCGTCCACACACTTAATCAATTCTAATACAACCTCTCCACCATGCCCAAGGAAAAAAAGAGCTGTTTAAGGACACCAGGGACAAAACTGTAGACCTGCACAAGGCTGGGATGGGTTACAGGACAAGCAGCTTGATGAGAAGGCAACGACTGTTGATGCAATTATTAGAAAATGGAGGAAACACAAGATATCACAAGGAAATATCAAACTTTGGGGGTGCTTTTCAGCAAAGGGGACAAGATGATTGCACTGTATTGAAGGGAGGATGGATAGGGTTGTGTATTGAGAAATTTTGGAGGACAACCACCGTCTCTCGGTAAGAGCATTGAAGATGGGTTGTGGTTGGGTCTTCCAGCATGACAATGACCCGAAATACACAGCCAAAGCAGTGGCTCCGTAAGAAGCATTGCAACCTTGAGTGGCCTAACCAGTCTCCAGACCTGAACTCAATAGAAATCTTTGGAACGAGCTGAAACGTAATGTTACTTTGAAACCTAAAAGATCTGGAGAAGATCTGTATGGAGGAGTTGTCCAAAATGCCTGCTGCAGTGTATGCAAACTTGGTCAAGAACTACTGGAAACATCTGAACTCTGTAATGCAGAGGTTTCTGTACCAAATATTAAGTTTTGTGTTTCTATTGTATCAAATACTTTTTTCAGTTGAAATGTACCTACAATAAAATAACAGACCTCTCCATTCTTTGTAGGTGGGCAACTTGTGAAATCAGCATAGTATCAAATACGTATTTTCCCCACTGTGCATGTTTTGTCTGGTCAACTTCATGTTGGGCTATGTCAGTGCCCTTGCAAACGGTCATTTTCAGTTCTGTGATGGCAGCGTTAATGCAGAAAAGTGCATTCAAATTCTTCTGCCCACATTTGCTCCTCAAAGACTCAGTCTTTTGTGAACACTGCTTTTGTACCAAATCATGATTACAATCACCTGTTGACACTGTGCACCTGCTTAACCATGTCAGAGTCAAACCATCACATGTTCCAGCTGAAACTTGATTCATGATTTACAATTCAAAACCTAATCATTCAGTCTCACAATAACTCTTGCTCAGTGAAGATTTCCGCTGTGTTTATTTTGATAAAATATATATTTTTTGATTCTACATCGACAGTACTTAGTGCAAATAATTCCTCCAAAAAGTTGTTGATTATAGCCAACTGAAGGAAAGCAGTAACTGGATCCTCCGGATCACTTTGAGGCAGCAGTTAGCTTAGCAGCTATGCCAGCATATTATTATTATTATTATTAACATTTACAGCATTGATGCCCTTATCCAGAGGTCCTTTTTATTCCTTCTATTCTTCCTTTCACCAATAGAGTAAGTACTTTGCCTTTACTTGTTTTACTCAACAGTCCTCAGGTGACTCTCCATCATCTCTGTACTACATGAATAGTTTTCGGTGGCATCTCTGTTTAATGTAAAGGTTCCCTGAGACACTCACCATCCCAGCTTAGCCCTTGCAGTCCATCACGAAGCAGCTTGCAGTCCCTATTGAAACGCCACGCTTCATACATCACCTCATTCAACTTCTCATCCTCGTTTTCTCCTGTGAGCATCAAAGCAAATCAGCAAATAGAAAAAGAGTTACATACATTTATGCCATTTCATTGTTTACAAAAGTTGACTTGAGACCCCAAACACACAAGCCAGACTTCAGAGTTCCAAGAACAAAAAGAAACAGAGGAAAGTTTGTGAGGAACCCAGCTCAAATGGAGTACAAAATCATCCTCTGGTTAGACCAGAAAACAGTTAATTCACAAACAGTAGTAAGTATGAACATTTTTATTTTTATTGTTATGCAGGCAGAATAAGATCTGCGTAGCAGTTTGAATTAATGCCATATCAGCTGAACTGTAACAGTAAACAATAGGAGTGAAGCTCAATGGTCAGGATCTGGTGGGTACAGGCAAGTGGTTGACAGCAGGTAAGCTGAGGTATGACACTTACCAGCCTGTGGCAGGATGCACTGTGCAATGACGTCTCTCAGTTTTTCCAGAGCCACATTACTGTCCTCAGCTCCATTTTCAGGGTCATTGATAAAGAAGCCATCATTAGGTTTTGTACTGGATTGATCAACGAAAAAAAAAGAAAACCCACACTGCTTACATTTGTTGGAAGTCTATACTGTCCTACATGTTTTAGATTAGAGATGCACTGATCGATCAGCCAGTGACCAGAATTGGATGGTTTTCAGCGTGTTCAGTCTTAGAGCGTACTCATACTAGGCAATCGGCACCATGCTCAGAGACAATCAAACCCCCAAAGCATGGCTCGTTTGACCTTGTGTTCGCTCTCCAATCGGGCCGAGGCACGATACGCTAAACTGCAAGCTTAAAGAGGTGGGCCAGGTTCAAAGGTGATCAGGTAATCAAAGTCTGCTGTGCTGTGTAAGTGCTTATTGTGATGATGAAAGGGCAAGTAGTTTAGGTGAACGCAAGCCAGTTGGGAGTTGGGAAGAGGGGTCGACTGCACTCCAGCACGGTTCAAGGCAACCAAGCTCAGTGCGAGTGCGCCCTTACATATACGATTCATTTAGACTTGCGCAGTGTATGATGGAGATAGCACCACAAACACGGCAACAAACAAACAGTACAATACTTCTAACTAATACAAAATGAGTTCCTTGTGTGTAGAGAGCTTAAAACACTTGGCTCAGCCATCGATTTCAGTTCAACTCTCTCTCTGTATAGCACATTACTAAGGAGGAAGTAGAGACCGACGAGTGAGCAGGGATTTATTTTAGACACAACCATGTCTTCAACATAAAAGCTCTTCAAGGGGGGCAGATTGGATTACAGACATGGTGAAATTAAGCAGTGAAGGAACACTTCCGAAATGTTTGGAACAACAAATTTAAAGCTATTTTAAAAAGTTATAAATTTAAATAAGTTAAATCTAAAGCTAATATAAAGAGTGCAGAGTCAGGCACAAGCCAGCAGCTCCTGCTATCTGTCTTTAGCAATAAAGAATTCGCCATGAAAATAAAAGTAAAGAACAAACAATGTTTTCTGTAATACTGTCATTTATATTCTTAGACGGAAAGAAAATCAAAATCGGCCAATCATGTTTATAAATGCATTTTTTCTAACATCAGTGCATCTCTGCTTCAGATAAAAACAACTGACAGATAAATCAAATCAAACATCATTATATATTACAGCATGCTACGACCACACACTCTATAGATCACCATTGCCATTCAGACCTTAAGCTTGTTATTGTGGCAAATGACAAACTCCAGAGAGTAGAGAGACCAACCCTAGCAGCTTCCTCTTTCTCAGAATGGGGTTGTTCACAGAGCTCAGAGGCTTGAGGCTCACATTAAGGTCCTGTATTCTCATGTTGGCCAGCTGCTCTGCATGGGCCTGTTGGATCCCAGCGACCACTGCCTGCACAAAAACGCACATAAAAATGTGTAATTAAAACTTTCAGAGCGTTTAAGCTATACATTACTATGTACATTAGTATAGTGTTTTAAATCCATTATCAAAAGTATTTTTATCCAACAAACAGAACTCACTTTGTCCATCATCATCTGAGCAGAGGGAAGTACATTATCCAAAGCCTCAGTGCAATTAAGCCAGGGGTGAGCCAGGACCCCCTCGATGGTTAGCCTTTCTTCAGGCTTTACTTTCAGCAGCCTAACGAGAAAGAAAATCACTGATTCAGTTGTCTGAGATGCGATCTGCAATATTTTAAGATACTAAAAAAGGAATATTTTATTTCATATTGCTTTGGTTAACCCTAACCCTATTTACCAAGATTTGAAAACACTGCTAATTGTTGTTTCTAGCTATGCAGCAACACACAAGTTCCTCCACCTCAGTATCAATCTACTGGTTTTCATCAACAGAAACCAGTCCCACCATTTCCGGGTCCCACCAGAGTGCAGTAACTCCCTTCATAAGTCAATTATCAGGGGAAGATGTGCCGCCAAGAACTCAATATCTCAAATCTTTTACATCATTTAATTTACAAATTTTAATACACTGCTCACAAATATTAGGGGATATTTTCATTATGGGATGTTTCATTTAGAAAATATCCCCTAATATGTGTGAGCAGTGTATTTGACTTTGCTAGCTTAGGTTTTTATTTTACTAATACTCCTGTCACATTAAGGTACACAATCAGAAGTCTAGAAATGAAGTTGATGAAGGAAATTATTTAAACACGTGTTAAGCCTGTAAGCATTATTTAAACCGGACACTTACTTTCTGACAATATCCTTTGCCATCTCAGAAATCTGACTCCACTCCTCTTCAGGGAAGTCAAAGCTGCCCGTCATGATTTTTTTGCGCATGTCCTTAGGTATAGTACGACTGTGGTGCTTAGAATAAAATGGAGGATAGCCACACAACATCACATAGATAATCACGCCCAGGGACCACAAGTCACAGCTCTACAGAAACAACAGTAACAAGGACAGAAAAGATAAAAAAAATCAGTGATCTAATGGGAAAAGACATAGGTTTGTCACAATACAGGAAAAAAAAAAAATAATGCACCCAGATAGAAATGTTGGATTGCTGAAAAACGTTTCAGGCAGACATGTAGATAATTACAGGTGTGGTCTAATTAGACACTGGATAAAAGTGCTCCCACTGTAAAGGATCTCAGTGGCTACTATTGGGTAGACATGCATCTACAATGCACTCAAAGACATTTTAGACTTTAACTTGATAAAATAAAGAGAGAGTGCAACATTGGAGAGAACTGCTGAGTCACTGTTATGACCTAGCTGACCAAGTGTTGGAAGGAGTGGTTCCGTGAGGACACACAGTCAGACAGACCACCAGTAGAGAGAATTGTTCATGAGCATAAGCATTAGCCACCATCCAGAAACAGGTGGCGTGTCACTGCCCAGATCATTTCCAGGTGCTTAGCAGAAGGAAAGGAAATTTGTTGTCACAGTGCCCAAGATGTCTCACTGTCATCCAGCCACCACCAACTTCATTCGCAGTCGTGCCATAAACCTGGACTGATACCGACTGGAGCAGTATTGCCTTTAGCGATGAAACCAGGTTCTTTTTGGTATCCGACAATTTCCAGCTACCAGCTTGGGGCATGAGTGCTGGTGCATGAGTGCTTTAATCCAGCCTTTGCTGTGGAGTAACACAATGTCCCAACTGCTGGTGTCAGGACCTGTGACAGTGACAGACGGTGACAGTCGTCACCCCTAGTAGTGATATAAGGACCACTACTAACTCAGCGATATATTTCAGCTGGAAATTTTCAGTGAGGTAACGAGCAAACACACACATCTGCCAGAATGCAACACTGCCTGATCACCAGATTTATCGCTATCACTATGAGTGTGCACTATCTACAGACTGTGGGCAAATCTGTCACAGGTTACCATACAGAACCTGTATGAGGCCATGCCCAACCATATCTCATCTTGTATCCAGGCTACAGACAGCATAACAGAGTAATAGAGCCTCTTTTCAGTTGTTCCGGTTTATATTCATACATGCAAATTTTTTTCAATTTCAACACTTCATTTTTTTTGTCAACAAGTATAAAACTCTGGGGAGAACAAAAAACAGTTATTACAGTATAATAAATGAGATATTACAACTAAATGGCTAATTCTGTAGATCATCAAATTGGAGAAAATATATAGTACATCATGGTGTTCATTCTCCAAATTTACAACAACTTTGAAGCCTTTCTTACTTATATGGAGGATTTGCAGTCCATAATAATTCCAGAGAAACTTTTCCCACCAATTTATCCCTGGACAGTAATAGAAATTATATTAAGGGTGTGATCTATATTTATTATTGATATTAATATTTTTTATATTCTCATTATTACAAATATTGTATCTAGACATTAATTAAACATAGTTTTATTCTTTCAAATTATCCTGCCAATATGCACGTGGATATTAGTATAAGCCAGACTGGTCTTGATTTTATTTCATTAGTTAGTTAAAGTTTTAATAATATAACTGTACTTTTTCATCACTTTTTCAAAGTGTTTAAACCTTTTCACAACTATCTGAAAAAACAAAATGGGAAAAGAGAGAGAGAGAGAGAACAAAAAACATCTTACTTTGTTGTATGTGTAAGGGGTAGGTGAGGTAGGTATAATTCCAGACTTTTCTTTCTGGTGGCGTCTTTGTGCCTCTAATACCTGAAAGATCCATTGTAAATATGAAATTATCCAAATTATCCAATCAAGAAAATTACAAAGTAAAAGCACGATTGCCTTACCTGAGGTGCTACATAGTAAGGGGTGAACTGTGGTGTCATCAGATCACCTTGGTCAATTTTGGCAAAACCAAAATCACACAATTTTACAGGAGCATCCTGTGAAAAGGAATTAAAATAGCAAGTTCAGTGCCTATAGAACATCATTATGCCTGTTTGAAAAATATGTACGAGCCATGTAACGCTTTTATCCTTATTAGAATGGTTACTAATCTGATTGACTTGTATTAGCTGTACACACAGCACAGCCTCTGGTGTGGAAAGTTATTTAACACATGCGGTGACTGAACACTTAATTAACTGGCACTGCACTAATTATAAGCACCCAGATGATTATGAGCGGTTTCCATTAGTGAAAATTACATGGGATCTGCAGTACGCAAACAGAGTATGGATTGTGATAATTCCGTAATGCAGGCACCAGAGTTAAGTCCCTGTTGAAAAACACTCCTACAAAGTCCTGTTGCCTATACACTAGGGATAACGAGATACCAGAATTAGAATTTGTCATTTTCTATTGTCTGAAAGTATCATGTTTATAGGAAGGCTATTCTTTTTGATCACACTTATAAGATCATTTGGCACAGAGAATACCAAGTGATTTCATGGTACAGGTGTCATTTTGTCTCATTCTTCCTACGTAATGTGCAACAGTATTACGTCATTGTTGTTGATTTTTTTTTTTTTAAATAATTCTCCACACATTCTTTATTGAGGACAGGTCAGGAGTGCAGGCAGGCCAGTCCAAGTACCCATACCCTCTTCTTCCACAGCCATGACTTTATAGTATGTAGCATGTGGTTTTGAAACTCCTACATAAACCTTTTTGCCACATGGTTTCAGAAGTGTAATGAGAGTGGCACTTCTTCAGAGGATTGCTGCTTTTGGTCTGTTTTATGCAGGCCTGCTTTGTGTGAAGTTTATGAGATAGTAATGAACAATTTCAATCATAAACACTTAAATCCTTCAGAGCTGTTACTGGACTCTTGGTATCTTCTCTGGCCAACATCCTCTGGGCTTCATCATCTAATTTGGAGAGACAGTCAATTTACTCATGGTTGGTGGTGTCACTCGCATTCCACTTTTTAATGGTACTCTAAGGGATGGTTAAAGCCTAAGAAAAGTGTCCCCCCCCCCAAACTTTCCACTTTGTGCCGTTCCACGATTTTATCCAAAACACTTTCAAAACCACCTTTCCACCCATGATTGATTAACTGCACTATTATGTAATTCTAGTCATTTAATCCTTGAGCTTAATTAGGCTGATATAAGGTGGGGGCAAATTGGCCTGGGGTGTAGTGAGGATTATCCCTATCTAACATCTGGAAAAATAAGATTGATTACTTAATTACTTTTAGTTTTAAGTGACAAAAGGTAAGGATTCTGACAAAGTACAATTTTACTTTTAATTTTATATGTACTCAAAATGCAACATTTTGTATTGTCTATGACAATATAAACAATATAATCATCCCTGTAGCGCAATTAATAAGCAGGATTTAAAATAATTGACATTTCATATTGATATGTAATTTAATACATTCAAAATGCATCGAAGATTTTGGATTAAAATGACTTTTACCAGGGAATTATCCTTAAATAGCAGGTTCTCAGGCTTCAGGTCTCGATGTGCAATATTCAGACAGTGACAATGTGCCAAAGCCTGGGCAATCTAAGGGGAATAACAATTATAGGTCATAACACAAACACTCGCCACCTCAACATGCATAATATAACATTCTATTATCTCCCACACACACACACACACACACACACACACACACACACACACACACACACACACACACACACACACACACCACATCCAGCAGCTCACAGCCTCTAAAGCGCTAATTTAA